>JACJUY010010616.1:0-28448 GCA_014220935.1 Platorchestia sp. MABIK
CAAAGTGCGATTACTCATACACAACAAGCGCTTTTATGTGGCTCGGTACACGAATACACGAAGGGCGGCGGCACAATATATTAAATTTCAAAAATCATTTGTCATAGGGATGTAAGAAACCTATGAACTCAAATAATGCCGGCAACGCGTTTTCTACCCTTGATGAAGATACTTTGTATATAAAATCACTTTGCTGTCCAACATCTGCCAAACTAATGTGCGAGTCAGCCAGGAAAACAGGATTTATAGGATTTTTAATTCGTATCATAAGCATTAAATACTTCTGTTACAAAATTTTAAAACTGAGCATGTGTTTTTCACTGGCGTGCAAAATAAGTCAAGATCATTTAGAATTAATTTCCTGAAAAATTGGAAGAAAAAACAACCCAACAGCAAATAATTTGCTTGTTCCTTTAAACGTCTATTTGTTCACAACGAAATAAAAGATGTTCTTAATGGTTCCCGCACGTTTTTTGAAGATGTAACAATTTTGACAGCATCTAGGAAAAGAAACGCATCAATATTAATTTCATATTGTGCTATAACAGAGTTTAACAATTCGTGCTAAGAAAAGAATAATGCCTGACGATGTTCATTGTAAAGACGCATGCAGAGACGATACATGTATCAAGATTGTTCTAAATAGAAGACTGTTCTAAATTCTTTTCTAATTCAGTGCATTTTTATAACGTTGTTCCTTATATAGGAGGAGACATAGTAAGAAAATTAAGAAATGTCAAATTGCTCATTGTCATAATACTGATAATAAAAATTCCTGAAAGTTCATTAATCTTAAAGAGAAAGTGCAATTGACCTATTCATCAAAGGATGCATTGGCTGATGTTTAATTGCTGAAAGTGAATATCAGCAAGATCTTACTATGTGTACGAATCCTAATACTTACGACTTGAAACAAATTCTTCATTCCAAACTTCGTATTTGTATTAAAAATAAACTGTTCACTTCACTTCACAATTACTCTTTAGAAGTTTATCCTTTACAGAATCATGTTTATTTATTAATAACATGTGTTGTATCTCAATATATTATTTTAAGATGTCATCACTCTACTAAACTATTTAACGAAACCATTCATAAACAAGGAGACTTTAGCGGTCAGATTTCAAATAAATAAACTTCATTTTCAGGTATGGAAGTATAGTGCCTACATTCTATAAAACTTGCTCTGTACAACAAAATGAAATTATTTTATGATTGTAAAATGTTCTTTATTAACTTTGAACACACAGAAATTGATCATGTATGTAAAGCGCTTGTAATTTTTAATTTCTTTATACAACTGAATGTAAGTTGTTGAATAAATGTTTCTATGTAAACGTTGTGGTTCTTTATCATTCAGCGAAGACACAATTGGAATATGTGCCTAAGAAGAAAACTACGTATGGCACAGAGAAGCGTAAGTCTGCCATTTCAGAGCGCGGTGTTCAGTCCCTGATGTTGGAGGTGGTGGTATACTTCCACTGCCTCACACCTCCACAACTGGGGACAAATGGCGAGTGGGCGGGGCTTGGGACAGCAGATATTGCTTCACTCGCTTGACTAGTAAAAGATAGCGATGCTGCCTTTACCCATTCAACCTCCTTGCATGGCACCGTGTTGTAGACCGTGGCGCGAGCTCAATGTCTAGTCACTCTAGTTTAACGCTTATGGCTTTTGTGAGGCGCCACACGAGGCGTGTACCTTTGTATACTGTGGCGTATACACAATTACACATGAGCCTGCAACATAATGTATACCAGTGCAAACAGGGCTTTACCCAAAAACGCCCATCGTTTCTTAGAAAAGGTGTATGTGGGCTCACCGGTCCACATTAAATACTTTCAGTCCTCAGTAATCCAATCTTGGTGTTTTCGAGTAAATAACAAAAATTCTTTCTAATTTACTGTTGACACTTGTGGATTTCTTGCGTATCTTCATTTGCGTTAAATCTGGACGCACCGCCTTTCAAGCAATCGTCTTGGACTTTCACGAAACTCGCTCCGATTATATGCTCTAATCATTATCAATTGCTCCTATTTCTCTTCACCAATCTCTTCAAACAGAGTGTGCCCCTGACATCCAGAATGTCAAGCCTTCCACAATTTCCATGAGATGAACCGGGTTCGTCATCTGCTTTCCATCGCGCCATTGTTCTCTGCATCGTTCCGATATTTCTGCCCGGTTACTGTACAGATGTCCCTAGTTGATTCTCCACTCTGATGGGGCCCAATAACGCGTCCACTGTCGAATGCTGAAAGGTCTATTCCACGGGTCTTCATTTTTACGATCTAAATGAAAACTGAAAAACCTATTCGATCTCATAACCGTACTTCACTACTTGATGAACATTTCTATGATATTTTTATGTACAGTTCCGCTGAAGTGACAAAAATAACGCAAAATGAATATAGTATAAATGAATGGAATGCGCGACTTTTTTGGGTCACTAAGTGTGTGATTGCCGTCGGTCACTTGTTTATTTTTTATTTAAATCTTATCGACATAATCATATATCTTATTTTTACGCATTCATTCATTTATTTATGGATTTATCTGATTATTTTCTAAATTTTTATTTCTTCAACCTTTTTTATTTTCCAGTCTCCATACAGTTTTTAATTTACAACACAATACAAAATTAACTCAATATGTACACTCTCAGAAGGGGTCAACCGAATGCATCAAGGCAGCAAATTTCAACTTTTGATTTGCAATTTGTTTTCCTTTAAATTCTGCATTTCACAGTTTTCGACGATTACCACCAGAGCATGATTCAAATATTTTATTTATCATATTTGAGCACCCCTCATTTTGAATAATTCAGCATATAAATGTTCTCTAATGCGCCATTAGGTTCTTTCTCCAATATTCCATTATAAATACTTAGAGGATACAATACAAAGTTTGAAATGTTGATGAAAGTTACTTAAAGAAGTCTTAAAACTTTCTAAAAAAACAAATCTAAGGCTTCCAGCCTTCAGAGTCTATTTGTGCTGCTTTGTTTGCTTCTAAAGTTACCACCCAATGTCCGGGCTCTTCAACTCGTTCACTCACATGAGAATAATAATTCTTCCAGTCGCCCGAGTCCCTCAGGGCTTCGGTTGCAGCACAGCGAATTTCAGCGACTGACGAAGTAGCACGGGCTGACAAATTTTATTGAGAGAGTGCGTGGTGTTCGTTTGTGCCTACAGACCTCTGACTTGTCAGCGTACAACACATGCAACGACTCATCAACGCACGCATCTCTGGTTCGTCGACACCCTGACCTGATGTTGCACGCAGACAATTAAGTACCTCGACGGTCAAGCCCCTCAGCAACATGAGTACACGCTGCTGTGGTGCTCTATGATGTCGATGGTGACTACAACCTCATATTACTTGTCAGCTTAGAACCAACACTATGGATAACTGGAACTCTCACTATTGCTCCTCATAACTATTGCTATTACAATTAGATTTATTATTTCAGTGTTATTATTACTGTACAGAGTTATTATTACTGTACAGAAATTTTACCTGTTAATATTTCGGTCTTGAGCTACAACGCATGCCTATTATTACTTAAATTTATAACCTATTCCAATTACTGCCTCTCCGACAAAAATTCCTGTAGTTCACAAAGCAAACCCGCGCAGAAATCGCAGAACTTATCGACAGGCAAAAATTACGATTTTGAAAGCATTGAGGTGCAAAACTGTGAAAATGAGGGTTAATAAAAATGTATTTCTTGTAAATTTTACGCAGGCATTTTTACTTTACTCGAGCTTTAAAATGACGTGAGGTAATGTCACGAGATGTTTACCCTTTGCTAATTTATATTAACAAGAGATTCTCTCGGATCCGATAAAATAGTAACTTTCACATACACAAGTGATACTAAAATTTACACGAGGAAGACATACACAGTATATATAACAATACACCATTATGAGACCATCCATTTAAAATCATTACGGGTTCTCACCAAGTTCGATGATCAATAGACTTAGAACTCCATGATAATTTTTTTATGCGTTTGTTGCATACTTGAGGGCAGGACCTGTTTTGTGAAATATCAAACCGTATTATGTTCCAAGCGTTCTATAGTACGCTTGGAACATAATACGGTTTGATATTTCACAAAATTGTGCTCGAGCAAAATGTATCGTATTGCAAGATCGCTATGCAGAAAATTCGCAATTATAAATTGGTCTGCGAGAATTAATTGATAGGCCAATTCACTTCCCGGACTACAGATATTAGCTCCTGACAAATGACAATAACGAGCGTTAACACATGGATTGCAGCGCACATTGACGCAGATGCTAACACATTAGAGAATCAGGCACACACTTATTACATCCTTTACACAAAATGTTAACTTCCTCATGCCGCGTTTGTATGCTCATTCTGTTCATTCATTATTTTGAAGTCAGTTCTCTTACTGGACCACGGGACAACGAATTTTTCCGGCGGATTTTTCCCTCAGCGAAGTGGTGGAAGCAAAGGCAAGTAAAGTAGATTCATCACAGTACAGCCCGCCACGTACAAGCAGCAATGCATTCTATTTACAATCCCCGAATTATTAGAATGATTATTTAAAAATTCTATTGCATACACAGGGTGTTGGAAAATTCAGTGCAAATGTTTTAACCGCATGTAAAGTCGTTACAGCCATACACTGTGGTGTTATTTGTTTTGGCAAAATTCAGTTTTGAAAAAAGTACAGCGTTTTTAATTTTCATTCCAAAAACAATTTTCCATTTTCTGTAAAAATTCTATTTTTTACCGATTTTGATGGAAATTGGTAACAAACTAAGCCTTTCAATGCTCTATGCGCGCTTGTTGTCAAAATTTGGGAAAAATGTAAAATAGTAAAATAATTAGAAACATGACGTTCAAATTAAAAATAAGCTACACAATAAAGTCACAATAATAAAAAACGAGAAACTTCCGATGCAAGCATATATCAATGCCTTTTAGATGACGTAATGCATGACATAAAATAATCAGATTAAGTGCATTTGCCAGGAAGAAAACTGACATACGTTCACCGGTTTTGACGCGCACCCACATGTTGCCGTGTCACTGCACCAGATAGGCGTGGCTTGACGAACGTGAGTGCTGCGGTAAGTGGGTTTTACTACGTTTGAGAAGAATGATTGGATAAAACACAAATTGTACTATTTAGAGTTATTAAGCATGGTGAAATTTACACACATTATGCATGTAGATTACAATCAAATGATTAGAAAACCACAGTTTAAATCTTTAGGTACTTATTCTCTTATTTCGTCCCTTCATTGAGTAATTACGGTTTTAAAACCATCATAAGATTCAGTGCATTTGCAACCGTGTCGCTAACACTCAAAGAAATTAATGTTTGTAAGCAAATGAAAATATGACAAAACGTTTTTAGACAGACGTTTTACGTGTAACTTCATAAGACAAAATTTAAACTTTTAATGTTTACAGACAGCACCAAATTATTAGTTTCGAAGAAAGTTTTTTACACTAGACGAATGATTGCTTATCATTTCATTTCTGGACGTCATTGCGTTTAAGAGTAAGGCGGAGTTCACACCAGATTGATAAGATATTTGTCTCCGAAACATGCGATACACGATAATTCTCCTTAAGATAAGTATGGTTCATGTTGAAGCGATAAGACATGAGCCAGCAACAAAGTGTAGCAGGAGAAATTTAATCAGTAATCATGAGTCCTTCATCGAGTGATGAAGAACTCTGGCCAATATCGTCCCCTCAGGGGGATACAATTATTGTATCAATGGGGATACAATTATTGTATCTGTGGGGATACAATAATTTCACCCATGGGGAAAATGCAAGGCCCGAGCTGAGAGTTAGGTAGGCCTTCTTTTTGTTAGAATAGAATGGTTTTTGTTATGGACCATCTTTTTTCGGTTCACTTCTATCGTTTTTCAGCACTTACTACTTTTTTCTTCAACTTTTTTTTGTTTCATGAACTTCTTTCTTAGCTTACTGCTTCTATGCACCTTGTACATAGATTCCGCGTTCCCTAACTCCATACTAAATAGTGCCTTCATCCTTCCTCTCTTTGAACATCTTTGTCGCAGTAAAGGGAGGCTAAAACTTTCTTATAATCAATCAATCACTCAGCCAATACCGTACGACACTGAAGGAAGAGACACGCACGCTTTGTCTCTTGATACACGCATCTTAAGACAGATGTCGCCATCGAACCGGTGTGAACCAGTTTTGTCGTCTCTCCGTATTTTTAACGGATCTGAGAGCGTCGTATCTCACAAGACAATTATCGCCTATCGCGTACGACCTACAGACATGTATCTTATCTCGCTGGTGTGACGCCGCCTAACACTGCTAACTGCCCAGTGCTGCAATGATTCATAAATGAAGAAATGGCTGAAATTCATATGACTCACGGAGAAGCACAAGAAAACTCGAGGCAAGCAGCAATTCCGTACAGAAATCTGCCAAATCTGAGAACATTCACTGCCATTCACAAGAAACTTCGAGGAACTGGTTCTTTTAAAGGTTACGCGACTAAACGCAGGAAGAGAAAGATTAAATCTGGGACGGAGTTCCAAAGGCACAGTACAGCATAAACTTCGGATGTCAGAAGTTCAGTCTACGCTGGAGGAATCGAGCAGTATACCTCCCTCGTCGACATCTCATGAAGCACTCACCGACTAACCGAGGCTTCTTGCTGCAGCTGTCAAGCGTGAATCCGTCTTTGAGCCCGCTTCTCGCTTGCAGTGTGTGCTGCACTCCCATAGAAATCCATGCTGATCAATTCAAACTTGTTTACTTTCTCGTTTTCCGTCTTTTAGTGTGCGAGCGCCCTAACGAAGAGAGAGAAAAATTTAATCTTGAACGGGAGCATGAGGCTCTAGAGCACATTCAGGATCATCCTAATGCAAGTTATCGTTGTGTTGCTGATGCACTGGGGATCAGAGTTCATGCTGAAGTGTGGAACGTTTTACGTGCTAGCGACCTTCCTCCCTACAGCTATGAATGAGTCTAAGGATTGCTACAAGCAGATTACCAACCTCGGGCTGTTTTTTTAATAAGCTACGCTACAATAGGAATTTTTCTTCTTCCATTCTTTTTACAGATGAAGCAAATTTTTCATGAGAGGGTGTTTTTAACCATCAAAACCGAAACCAATGGGCAGAAAAAATCCCCACATCATTATTGAACACAAACACCAACACTGGTACAGTGTCGACGTTTGGGCAGGTATTGTAGGGAATCACTTGATCGGCCCATACATTTTTCCTGAAAAATTCACAGGGGATACTAACATTGTTTTTCTGCAAAGGACTCTTCCCGTATTTATTGAAAATCTTCCTCTTGTTATTCGCTGCAGAATGTGGTTGCAACAAAATGGTGCCTCTCCTCATTTTTCAAGAGCAGCATGAGACACACTGAGCATTTAGTTCTCAGACAAATGGATAGGACATGGAGGACCAGTTAACTAACCTTTTAGGTCTCCTGATCTGAACCCATTAGACTTTTTTCAATGGGGACATATTAAGAGCCCGTGGAATCAGAGGAAGATTTGATAGCCAGGATTGCGTAGGCTGCTAGAGACAGCAGAGAAGTGAAGAATGTTCGAACGAGTACGGCAGTCTTTGGAGAATCGGTGCAAGTTGTACGTAGACGAAACTGGGAAACATTTTGAACATCTGTTGTAACTTGAATCTTAATCATGAATGATGATAAATCATGTACTAAAGTAACATAGCGTGCTGTGAGCTTCAGTAGCTAACAATTTGGTGTAGTAAAACTACCCTTTTATATTTTTCTTTCCTATCTACGTATGTGTGTTCATGGGAACTTGTTTTTCATTTACTTTAAGTTAAAATAGTGAGATTGAAGATGTTCACAGTAATATAGTCAATACCATAAAACAGGTTAAGCTGTCAAATTCATATCTTTATCCCAACATTCTCCGCAAACAGAGTAAAATCCCTAAGCAGACCTCACGTTCGTTTAGTCATGCCTCTCTGGTGCAGTGACACGGCAACATGTGGGTGAGCGTCAATACTGGTGAACTTATATCAGTTTTCTTCTTGGCAAATGCACTTTAATCTGATTATTTTTTGTCATGCATTACATCATCTAAAAGTTGTTGAAATAGGCTTTCATCGTAGGTTTCTCGTTTTTTACAATTGGAACCATTAATCTGTGAAGTCGATTTTGAATTTGAACGTCATTTTCCAAGTTATTTTACACTTTTTCAAATTTTGACAACATGTGGTGATAGAGCATTAAAAGATTATTTTTTTTTTAGGAATTTTCATCAAAATCGGTTTAAAAATGAATTTTTTACTGCGAAAATTCTTTTTCGGAATGAAAATTAAAAACTCTGTCACTTTTTTAAAACTGAATTTTAACAAAAAATTACACTACAGTGTACAGGCTATGATGACTTGTGGTTAAAATATTTACACTGAATTTACCATCACCTGTGTGTATGTGCACGAATCTTTATTTTATTTTTTTATGTTTCAGGCTGTGTATCTTCATTGCACAAAATTAGTTTTACGCTGTCCGATAACATCGGGGTGCTGATTATTCAAATAATTTCATACCCTAACTCGACCCGTGCGTATTGGGGATTTTCATCCATCAACTAAGTTGATGAGTAGTGGTATTCGAGCAAGACATAATTATTAACGTATCTGGAGAGAGAAAATGTAAACTCTAGTTAGTTTTCCCACATTTTCTTGTCAATTTTAATCAATATGTACTCACTTAGTTCATTGATGGTGAATCTATTTATCCATACCTATGCTTCTATCATTGATCGATATTCAGTCCTCATATTTTTATTTTGACAGCAACATTAATTAATGCACAATGACAAACGTCGTTACTCATGACGTATTTGTTCACACAGTAGATTTATCGTAATTAATTCTCCAATATACTACTACACGACTGAATTTTTCTATCGCACCCACGTCTGTTTGTGATCCACATTCAGGGAGGTCTTGCGCTAAACTACCTTTTAAGTCGGACAGCTTTTTCGTGGGAAGTTCTCACTCCTGCTAACATGAGGAAAACAAATGAGTGCACATTTCTTCAGTGAAGCCTCCTCTTTCTCGCACAAATTCGAATGACATATTTTGATCGAACCAAGTGCTTAAATTTCATTTTTTTTAATACTTTGGTTCGATCATTTCCAATGTTAGAGACAGATTTCGTTAGATGTCCCTGTTAGACTGCTATCCCGAAGTAATGCATTGCATTTTCTATGCATTTAGTTTAACACTATTCGATCATACCAAGATTTCAGGCTACGTTAGGGAATTTTTGCTTTTATTTAGATCTACCGAGATCCTGCTACCAAACTTGTCATTCCAATGTGAACATCATCTACACACATTAGCCTTTTTGTATTAGAAGATATTGAAGGGAGGTTAGTAATGAAAATAGAAAACAGGAGTAAAGCAGGAATAGATCTTTGAATAACTATAAAACTGTTTTAAATTATTTGTTTTCTAAGCTGACCGTGTGAGGTAAATTTGACGGGTAAATTTCAAAATACTGAGTGTATACTCTTAAGTTCGACATTTTCTGGAAAAGTGGCATGTGTTCGACGCTGTCTAACGTTTTGGAGAGATCTAGGAGCAATCCAAGCGTTACTTTCTTATGATTGATATCATTTTGTACTTTTTGTGATACTGATCAAAGCATGTGTTCGTGTTAGAGGTCCATTGATTTCAATGAAGTAAATTTGATTTATCCGAGTCAAGTGAGATAAAATTTGAAATTCATTCCTCTAGTATTTTGGAAATGACATGTAAAAAAAAGATATAAGAACCTTAGTTTGATGCTGTGTTGATGTCACCAGTTTTTCCCAACTGTTTCATTTTGAAGCGCTTCCATTGAAGGGAGAACTTATTTGTGAAACTATTGAGACATTTATTTTCAAGCGAATCACTGGTGCTGTAACTGTGAAACTGTCATCAAACTACTGAAGGCCAATACTATCTTGTCCGACTGCCATGTGTTTTTCAGTTGGTATCAAATTTTTCACGATTCTGATCAATTGACCGGACGTGGTCTGCATTTGTAACAGTCGCCTGCAGGCGAAGTAAGGCGAGAATTTTCAGCTGATGGTGGATTTTGATTGGTTACAAACGATTCATTGAAATTTGTTACACTTCTTTGGAAAAGAATCCGTTGAAATCAGTGGCTGTCACCAAGGGGTTTCCAAAACAACTTCCGCGGTCTGAAATTTTATACTAGACTTCCTCACTGACGATTTTCCGCATTGGTTTTGGATTACTTTTTGCCGCTAACGTAGGAAAATTTATAACGCCACGTGACGACGTCTCAGTATCGTGTTTTATCTTCGGCAAAGTTTTACAACAATAAGGAAGTCGGGCAGAACTCGGCACCAAGCTCCGTTATGCATCTCAGTTATAGAGCTCTTTCTTTCTTTTCAGTTGAATTTTGGTATCACGATGCCGTTATTTATTAATTTTGATTATTTATAATTATTCATGTGTGAACTCCTGCCCAGTCCAGTTAACAGTGTTAGTTACCGCCAGATAGATGGCCTGCATGGTTTTGCCCTCAAGGAGTTCTAACTTGTAACCGTGCCTATATAAGGGCCACTTAATTAGCTGCCCAATTACTGTAGACGGGGGCAATTTTGAACACAAACATTCGCATGCTGTTCCGCGATTCTTCTTTCAATGTATGTAGTTACTTTGCTTGTACTGGACTGGCACCGACCACTGATTTCCTCTTAAAGCTGTAAAAGCTAAAGAACTCTTCTCCGGCATAAAATAAAGTGAGAACATGCTCAAGTTTGCAACACAAATGAAAATTAGGAACTGTGACCTACCCACTGACTTCCTTGTATTAAAATGGTTTACACTTCCTTAGGAAAAATCGATCTGGATATCATGACATTATGCGGTCTTCTACTCAAGGTGCTGCACCTGCGTGTATTTCTGACCTTTTGAATGTCGTCGTCTTCTCAAGAAGCGCGTAGAAAATATAGTTTAATTCATCGTGTTCGTTGTCTTTGGTATGAGTTTTGGCTCCAATCTAACGTTTACTATGATGGAATGCAGGCCATATTTTCAATACTAAATATAGCTAGTTACATTAGCAGATCGTTAATTTAGCTGTATTTTTCTCTTGAAGTTGTGTTAGTGCGTTCGCGCTCGCAAGGTGTTTGTTTGTTGTCGTTTCCTCTTTTAATGGAGAACTACGACGCACCAAACCTACTGCCGAGGAATATTTCTGATGAGCTAATTCGGATTCAATTTTCGACATTCTCATCTTGTTCCAACAATAGCTCCAGGTGAGAATGCGTTTATTTTGCTTCTGTGATGTTCTTTCAAATGTTTGAGAAAATATTTCCCACACTAGAGCATTACTTATAGAACTGAGGCCGTCAGTGTCTGTAAAAGAAGCCATCATTTTTAGTGACACGGGTGTATCAGCATGCAGGTAATCACAAATTTCATTGACAGAAATCTGCAGATTCAATCGACCATGATGTCGAGGCCCAAAACTTGTCAGTTTTATGTGTGTGTTTGAAGTGATCACATGGTGCGAAGTTGATAATACATTTTTATTCTAGTGCAATAGTACAGAATAAGATAACACAGCTCAAATGTAAATGTGAGAAAAAAAAATTTACCCCAAGATCCATGGGCCAATTGTGATTGAAACTTTTTGTCTTAGCCAGTTTTCCTTGAAAGTCCAAAACGCATATTAATGTAAAAAAAACAATCGTACAATTACAATGAGAATGCGATTATCCTGACACTTGCTCTACAAAGCTACGATATAATACAATGCAAGCAATTCATTTTCGAGCGTTTATATTACAACGTAATTTTCGTTTACCAAATGGCTCACCATGCCTTCTGAAGTAATGTGCTATAAACTCAGTTAATCCAGCCTTGGATTCTCCGGCACGAAGAAGATCCAGTTTATTTAAAGTGGTTTCCTGACCCAGAACCTCTAACTTATTAAATTCGCTCGTAGTTTTCGCCAAAATGTAATTTACCCTCGGAAGCCCCGAGACCTGACGCCCTCTAGAGGGCTCGACCACAAACATCCTGCTGCACAAGCGCTCTCTGGCTTGCTTGCTCTATGTTCTCGTCAGGTATGCTGGGCCTCTAGCTGCAATGACAGGGTTTGAGAGCTTGCACTTTATCGTTCAGTTCCATCAATATGAAATATTACATTGACCTAGGATTTTTTTTTGCTCTTAGACATTGCACCACCGAGCAGTCCCACGTATATTAAGCTTTGTTGTTTAAGTGGCGTCCTTCATTGGAATTCTTCGCATTCTTCGAGGAATTTATCTTCATGTCTCCCGAGAAAATGATGGCCTCAACAAAATAGCCTCGTCATACTCATGAAATATTTTGAGACAGGAGAGATGTACGTAATATTAAAAATTGGCACTTAGAAGAAAGCGGACGTGATTTCGTTTTTTTAGCATTTGTATTTATTCAGAAAATAGTCGAGAATCATCGGAATTTCTGTCAATACCACTACTTTTTCTAACAATGTAGTACTTTTCATTGACACCGGAATGAACAATAGATTTTCGAGTTTCTGTAACGCCTTTTCATTTAATTACCTTTCATACACGTGGGTATAGCAATACCTTAAAAGAGAGAACAAATCCATATCAGCGAGAAAACTATTTATTGAAAATATCTAAACTACGGAGGTCGACAGTGCCATGTATTGGCATGTTGCGAATACAATACATTCTACAGCTTGTCCGCATGCCAATACAATACATTCTACAGCTTGTCCGCATGCCAATACAATACATTCTACAGCTTGTCCGCATGCCAATACAATACATTCTACAGCTTGTCCGCATGCCAATACAATACATTCTACAGCTTGTCCGCATGTACTCGTACATAGAGCTTCTCCAGTAGGTTTGATATTGGCATGTTGCCAATACAATACATTCTACATTCTACGGAGGTTGCGAATACAATACATTCAATACAATACAATACAATACAATACATTCTACAGCTTGTCCGCATGTACATAGAGCTTCTCCAGTAGGTTTGACTAACGCTTGAAAAATGAAAAAACTGCATGAAATGATCACAGGCCATTAGACTTGCTCGTAAAGGTTATGAAAATTGATAGCAAAACTCTTGTAAAACACGGATCTTTCAGTCTTTTCTTGTTTATGAATTACAACGAATATATATTAAGGTGGGAACAGTCATTCTCTGTCGGTGAATCTACTTATTCTGTTAAAATAATACTATGGAATATTGTACATCGCAGGTACATTTGCTGGTATCGGTGTCAATCACGAACATAGAGAAATTATTTAATCTAGGGTCTTCTATTCACATTTGAAAGAAATTGATCTTGCGCAATCGCGTGTCACATGGGTTTTGTGTTTGGAAGTCCACTCCAGCTAAGATCTTCTGGAAAGGTAAAAGAAGCAAACCGCTTTTAGTGCACTCCGCAAAATTGAACTTCACTCGTTCCACGGCAAATAGAACTTGAGAGCCAAGCTTTACGCTCGCAAATATGGAAACAGGGCCGCTGCTTGCCGGAGCTATGCGGTGCACCGGACTACGTCTCTATTCACAGCACAATGGCTTTAAGTACTCGAATGCTTCTGGTCGCAGAATGATGCTATAAAATCTGTGTGCCCTTTCCTCTCATGGGAAGTTCATTCCGGATTTCTGAGAGGTAATACCAATACGTCCTATGAATTTCAAATGTCATTTAACAATGACTTGAGGATTTAGAGAAGCAGGCTCATTAAATTGTGCGCATGCACTATTGAAAGCCGAGTGGATAGATGCTCGTGCTTTTGAAGAGTTTTTATGAGCGGACGTAGTTAAAGTAAAACCTATTATGAAAAATGTGACTGCGTGAGACGGTAGAACGGACTGAAGCAATCAGTGCCATGCTTTTGTTGATGTGATGTAGGAATTAGGGCTTAAAAGAGAGGTTATGCCAGGGGAGTTAAGTTCTTGCGTTGGAGATTAAATTCTAATTCAAATCACTGATAGCAAACAGTTTGCTTTAGCAACGAGGGCTCTAACTCGGAAATTCAAAAACTAATTGCGTTGGTCAACACGGTACGAAGAATATTTTTGAAGGTGTTCTCCCCCGAATAACTTGCTTTCATATTATGCGGTTGTTTTTGAATTGAGTAGCAAATTATTTTTGAAATATTTTCACGAACACGTCTTAGAAATTTCTTATCAGTAATGCACGATAGGAAAATTCGAGAGCGTAAAACATGATTGCACCTCTTCATTCTACTAAATGAAGACACCAAAAGTTTGAATTATAAGTTTATGATTTACTTAAGTGTACTTATCGTAATTTTAGTTAGTTAGTTTTTAGTTACCATCTACTTTTAACAGTGAAAATAAGACCAATCGGAAAAACTCGCAGCAAAACATGGTACCAATAGTTCACATTTTAACATCTGGTGTGGAAATAAATTTGAAGCTTCCCAGTTATTGCAGTAAAACCGCGTAGCGTGCAATGGTAATGTTGAGGAAAGGATAAAAATTATACGAAGGCTAAGGAAAACCATGAATGCGTTAGAAATTAAGAAGTTTTCATGCGTTGAACGCTGTAGAATTGAATCATTCATCAACGAAGTGGTATGGAGAATCTTAAGATTTCCAATTGCAAACGCAATAGGGTTCAAGCTATAATAGCTTTCCTACGTAGCTGGGGGCGACATTTCATGACATACTATTTACACTGACCACCCGACTCGTATTGATGTTACATGCTGCACGGTGACCAGTCGAGTGTGAATAACATAGGGATATCCGGGTTTTAGTACTTGTCATTGCTGCTCGACCTGCAGCCGGAGAGCCATGTTGGGATGAGGCCGGTGAAGAATGTAGAGGTTGATGCTGCGGAGGCCCTACCCGTTGTTCAAGAGTTCTCTAGACCGGCCTTACCTTGATTACTTGAGCACTTTGCTTACCTATATAATGAGCTATTTAATTACCTAGTTATCTACTTACTACTCGAACTTACTTTAGTAACCTAATCGTTTGCCTTAACGGTGTAAATGAGTATGGTTCTGGGATTGCATTTACGATTATTTATTCTTAGTCGCTTGTCCTGGATAAGTTGCCTAACAAACGTATTTCCCTTTTTTATCGATACTATTACCTAGAGTGAAACTGGAAAATAACTTACCAGTTATTGTATCGTTTCTAGATGTAGCTTATTGTTATTCTAGTATCTTACCTGATCTTACTCGTTTAGCTGCTCGCTACTTTGCTGAGCATTTTCCATTTTATACCTTTTCTTATCAACTCCGGAAATGATCAACACACTATGGAATACTTAACTCAGAATAGCTTTAACACTGCGATGTGGACTGGTATTTTGATCCTGATTGAAGCTATAATTTACACTTCATTACTTTCTCTCGATCTGAATAACAGTCCTTGCTATTCCTGTGGCAGTACTCGCAGCTGCAGCGCGGTGCGGGCTCCAGCGCCCCAGATGCGGCGGTGGTTACTGGCCTTTGTTCTGTGCGCCGGGTTGGTTCGGCGCTTTAGGCGCTAGAGTTCGATCGTGTTGGCTATAAGGTAAAGTCATTGAATGTGTACGTTAATTCTGCTCAGTGTATGCTAAGTGTCTTCCCTTATTCCGGTTCCGGCAAATTACTGTTTGCAAAGGCACCACCTTGATTCCTCTACTCCACCCGTTGACGTCTTTTTTTATGCGCCAGCACTCTCCTCAGGGGATGCAACTATTGTATAGATGAGAATTTGCACTCCCAGGAGGATTATGTGAGGCCTTGAGCTGAAGGTTAGGTAGGCCTTCCTTTAGTTGAAAAAGAATAGTTTGTGGTTTTGATTTGAACACTTTCATTAGGTTCATGCTGTCCTATTTTCCAGCACCTAATACTTTTTTCTTATTAAACTTTTATCTTGTTTCAAGAACTTCTTTCTGAACTCACTGCTTCTATGCACCTTGAGCAAAAAATTCTACTTTCCCTTAACACGTTCACGTTTTCGCGGTTGCTACAGTCGGTTTGGTTTGGTTGGAAGACGCAGAATTGATGTCTCCTTCACTGCTTGATTACAATCTTATCCTTTCTAAAATTCTAACTTGCACGTCATAATCTAATGTTATTGACGGTAGATAAATCAGTGAAATGATAGTCATTGTTTCTGGTACGTAAATGAGTAATTAACCGATACACGTATGTGCCAATACGTAGTGAACGTGTTAAGTCCATACTAAATTCTAACTTTCTCCTTCTTCTCTTTGGAATGCCTTTGTTACGGTTAAGGAGGCTTAAGCTAACATCTAATCTAATCTGTGAGCTTGCACCGGCTAGCTATAAGCATTCCGTTGGAGATCCTTGCGGAGCTTCATGTCAGAGAGCCTTTTCAGAATTGCTGGGCTGGACACGAGCACTGAGTGCTGCCTGACCTCCCTGACGATGGGCATCGCAAAGAATAAAAGGAGCCGCAATGGTCTTGAACTTCTTGTTCGTCACTCGTCGTTGCGCTGCAGTGGGGTCGTTGCTGTTACCGTGCGGCGTCGTCATATTTTAGGTTCAATTTGGTTTTTAACACTATAATAAAGAATTCGAAAATAACTTATTCTGCGTTCTTTAACTCTTAGCTTTATTTCTAAGCGACATGAGCGTCCTCTGATATTAATATATGTGTTCGTTTCTTGTCAGCGGTAAACAAAGGCGCAAAGGTGATGTATGTCCTTGGCATCCTTTGTAATGGATCCTATTGATGTGGATATTTCTCAGAGAAATAAACCTGTAAGGACCTAGCTACGAAAAACGTTTGCCCGAGTTAAGCGTGAGTTAAAACATGATATCGGAAAATACTCTCATGCAATAGGCTAGGAAGCTCCAAAATCAAATGCCCCTGAATTGGATGGAACTGCACGGTGTAAGATATTGAAGGCTTTGGCAAAAATGATTTCTTAGCAGGTAGCAACCTTTTTCCATTAATTGGGATAGAAGAATTCAGGAAGGAGTGGAAAATTTTAATAGTTGAATTTTTCTGACGTGATCTTAGCTGATGAGTGTCAATCTCTTTTGGACCAGCAAGCTGATTGGTAATCAGGTCGGTTTGAAGTCGCCGTCATCCTCAAAAATAACTCGGGCATTAATAACGGGGCTGAAAAGTGATATTTTAGGCAGAAACACATGAGAGCAATATAATGGGAAGTTATCAAGGGCTTCCAGACATGAAAATTAATTCAGTCATTTTGTCCACTTTTTTATAGATATTTCCTTTCACAGTTGAACGAGCAAACCCTTTTATGATGGGAAAGTTCCATTTTTAGCACGATGCCGTTCTTGATCATGAATCTGCTTCCACTATTTAATGATTAGATACGAGATAGTTTACTTAGGTTATTAATGTAATACCGGCCCCCGAACAATCTTGCTTTGAATTCCAGAAAAAACAACTGCGCAATAATCAAACGATTATTTTTCACAGAATTGGCAATGAAAAATGTTCGAGACAGAAGAAGTTCTGGAAATAAATTGAAGATACTGCAGCAAAAAATTTGAGGGTAAATTTTTAAGACCCTCGCCAGCGAAAGAGTATGGAAAAATGTGGCATATCCGTAAGTAGCGCAGATGATTAAAAATGCTCACGAATGTGCGCTTTAAAATATTAATCATATTCTGGTACCAAATGTGAAATCAGAAAGCAAATTGCGCTCCTCAAACAAAAGTTATGATGAAAAGAGGGTAATGTTTGTAATGAATGTGTTGATTACAAACTGGCATTTTACAATAAGTTTTCAAGAAGAACGTGTATCTCACGAACTACAAAACTTTTGCAGAATCAGAAATTGAAGCTGGTATTAATTTAATTGTTACTCCCCCAACGCCCCCCCCCCCAATGACGCTACTTTCTTTAGAGTCCTGCCGTTTTTATTCAAATTTTCCTTACTTTCTCGCAGACGAGGGTCTCAAAAGTAACCTCTACGATTGACAGTCGAACTATTGAGATGATTTCTTAGCGCAACATAAGAAGTGAACAATTATTGTACATCTAACACAATTCTCTTCAGTTTTACACACTCGTGTCATATCCTATTTACACAAAAATTAAATATGTTTATTGTTCACCATTATCTCTGTTTATAAAGTTAAAATTATTACCTGAATTATAAGATACGCAGTTAAATTTTATTAGTTACAGTTTACAGAGCTGCAGTGCGTGCGTAACTAACACAAACCTTTAAAAGACAGTTCTCGCTGTAAAATCTCCGTACACATGTTTTATTTCCTTTACATCATTTTACTACAAACAAGAATTCAAAGTAAACTTTTCAGCATTGCGCAGTTTAGTCAAGCGGTACTAGATGGATATTGTATCACAGGTTCCGCGTACTCCTTTCAATGCCGTTCGTCACCACGCACTCGTCGTAGGTGTAGGTATTTTTGAGCTAAGAATTTATGGCAACCGGGGCTCACGTTCTAACTTTAGACACCATGTTTACCAACTGAGACATCGTTGTTAAGAATGAATTGGCCATTTATTAGCAGGGAATTGTACATTTTTCTCAGCACTGGAAGATTGGTCTCACAAACAAGTCTGCCTAAAACAAATTTTCTTACACTTAGAAGTACGTGAGTCATAAGTTAGAATTAAAATAATTTTTCATCTTATCAGTCAATTTTATGTGACGCACAAGCCAAAGAAGTCCATGCAAAAGAACCAGCTTCTCCTATCTATTTCATTAGACATTTAAAAGGAGTAAATAGAACAGCGCTGACAAAACTTCCTGATATCCTCAATAAGTTATAAATGAAAGTTTCTAGTGACCGAATAAATTTTTATGCACAGCCCTATTTCGCGCTGTTTGTACGCAGAAATTCGCCTCACAGTTTGTTATAAAAATACCTTCTGAAGCTACGTCTACTTAAGGGAAGTTAACCCTTGAGTCCGCATCTATGTACAGTAAGGTGGTCCTTAACTATCCATGAATTTTTTTTTTTTAAATGTTAAGCTCTCACCCTGCCAAAGTGTTCCATTGGTACCATAGACACCCCAGAAAAAAAAATGAAATCCATTAACATTTAGCGGTTTCCCAGGGAAGTCAAAGATTCGCCTCTTGTGCATATACCGGGCAATATACGGAAATGTACAATAAATGTCGCGAATCCCTACAGCTGGCATTCCAGGTCCCCCCACAAGTTTGTGGGTATTAGCTACTAAGGCAGGGGTCTCAAGGTGGTTAGCCACTCATTATTGCCAGGTCGCTGTCAGGGTATATTTCTTGGAGTCTGGAAACATCTTTCGGTGTTCTCCGAGAACTTGAATGAAGGTACTGGCGCTGCTCTTCCCCTTTTGTTAGCAATCCTCTGAAGTCGTGGTCGAGAGCCACTCCACGTTTGGCATGGTCATTGACGACCTTCAGGGCCCCGACGATGGTCTTTATTTTCTTGAAGTCCTCAAGATCTTCCCAAGATTCTGGGTTTGCCTCCAAGACACTTGTCGAAAGACCCAGGCAAGTGAAGAAGAGCAAGGAGTTCATGGAGGCGAAGTCGTCCGGAGCCTTATTTCCGATTTCTGGCAGACCGACGACTGCTCTGAGTGCTCTCTTGGGTGGATTTTCAAGCCCTTCTTCTTCGCTCATCTTCTGTACAATCCTTCTCTTTACATCAAGCGCAACGGTGGCATCAAAAAGAGAAAGCCTGATCTGTTCCTCTGAGAGGTACCAAAGATGAGATGCCAGTTTCTTGCTGGCGGCCTTAGACACTTGGCTGTCACACTCTTAAAATGCAGAAAGTTGCTGCAATAGCGCCAAGTCAGAAGCAGGAGCTGAAACTTCATCTGTTGCCTTCAGATAGAATTTGATGATGAACACAAGGATTCTTTCGAAGCCATTTGATTTTTCTTTTGACAATTTGAATTGGCCAGAGAACATCCACACTTTCAAAGAGTATATTACTTAGGCCATCCATCTTGCATGATGCATTGGTCCTGGAGACTTGAAAGATATTCCTCCTTCTGGAATACCACCCAAAAAAATGACCACCAGCTCTAAAGATTCGCGGTAATCATCTCTGGGTTGCTTTTCTTTAAGCCGCTTTTTCGCAAACTTCAAGATATCGCCTCTGTCAGGTTTGAACAGAGCAAAGTTTGCTATTTCCTCTGCTGTTTGGTGTGATGACTGGTCCATTAACGACCACTTCTGACAAAGTCTTTCAAAGAGAACTTCGGGACAGGAAGTTGATACCATGCAGGTTCTGAAGACAGCCCCGTGAGCAATTCCAAGACGTGGTGACCGCAAGCTAGGAATAGAAGCTTTCTTCCCAACTTCTGCTGGATGAGGGTGCAGGTTCCAGAGATGTGGCCAGTGTTCGAAGATGTTGTGTCGAAGGACAAAGCTGCAACACGATCAGTTATATCCCATTCCTGCAGTGCATTTACCACAGCATCGGCCTGGGCTGCCAAAGTGCCGCTTCCCAACTTTGGAACTGTTAGAAGCTGGTTGACTCCAAGCCCAGAAACCAACACTGGCAATCGGTCCACTTGCTCTTTGCCAGTTAAAGCGTGGATTAATTTTCCATCCCAGTGGACAGTGAGGCTGACAGTGGGATCAAATTTATCCTGAACGGAGCGGGCAAAGTTCATCCTTTGTGATTCTCGGTGAATGGAAGAACAATTTATGTTGAGCTCTTCCCCGTTGTACCTAAGCTCTTTGCTGCTTCGGCGAGTACGAAGGCAGCTTTTCTGTCGGACAACTTTGTTCTGTCCAAAGCAGCTGCCAGCGATGGCGTCCCAATGTTAATCTTCGCGCCCTTTGGAGGAGGTTGGGTGGCAAACACTGCTTCAGTTTCATCACGTTCATCATCAGTGCTGGAAGTCGATGAACTTGTAAGAACTGCCACATTTGAAGAATTCTGGATATGTTAGCAAGGGGGGAAACTTTGACTCCCCTGGGAAACCCCTAAATGTTAATGTATTTCATTTCTTTTTTGGCTGGGGGGTTTTTGGGACCAATGGAACACTTGGGCAGGGTGAGAGCTTAACATACAAAAAAAAAAAATTTTAAGAACCACCCTAATGTACAGTGGGAGGAAACAAATCTTTCTTGCACATGTGAGATTTTACGTTTTTCAAACTGACATTTTGCTAACACACACGAATCTCTCACAGATTATGTATAAGGTTTTAATGGTTAAACTAAAGATATAAAAACAGTAGAACTTTCCAGTATTGAAATTCAAATGCAACAAAAACACGTGAGGAACATGACAAAGGTTTTCAGTCATATCTATTAAACAATGTATGATAATAATTAACACCTTTTTAAAATAACGTTCAACACACACAAACATTTCAGAATTCTAGACCCTTGTAGAACAAGAATTTACATGTTTCAGAACAGTTACAAATAAGCGTTTGTTTCAGAAGGTAGTCTAAAAAATCATGCCTTTAAGGTATGAAGGAGTCTAAATTTTTCTTGGAAGCAAATAATTTTGTTTCATTTTCGTGGAATCGCATCCAGAGCGATTTCTACCCAATCAAATGTTGCATATTTTATCATAGGCTTAATTTTTCTTAAGGATATGACAGGGCACACCCACCAACTAGTCAGAGTTTGATGCGCTGAGAAAAATCATATTCGTGCACCTAAAAACATACTAAGGAAAGTTAAAATGAACGAATGAATATTTGAGAAAGGGTAAAAAATCACATCGAAACTATCGTTACAAAAGCGAGTGACAGAGCCATCAGTACAGAACTATAACACAGGAACGATTTCAAAAGTAACAGATTTATTTGAACACTCTGTTAACGAGAAAACATTTTGCAAGTTGTGACAAATTGGCCAAAAAATTGATCGTAGAAAATGAGTTATAAAAAACTATCTTGTGGTCCCATCGAATCAATATTAAATGACTTGGATGTGGAACAGCTATTTACAATTGAAAAACGGAGGAGACAACCAATCAACTTACCATGCCATACCAACTGTGGAACATCGAGGCGGTAGCTTAATAGTTTGGGGTTGCATCACCTCGCAAAGCACTAATACATTCCACGTTATTGAAAGATAGTTGGAAGGTGTTATGTACCGTCATATTTTGGAGATGAGGCTCATCCCGAGTACAAAGTGTTTAATCCAAATATGTGTGTGGACGTTCAAACAGGACAACGACCGTAATCACACGGTAAAATTAGCCCGCGAATGACTAAATAAAAATGAAATAAATGTTCTCCAGTGGTGCAGCCAATCGCAGGTTCTTAACTCGATTAAATCTTTTCGAGAAATGCTGAAGAATTAGATTAAACAATGAAGTAAGAAGAATCTTCCAAAGCTTATGCATAATATGCGTCGACGACTGCTATCAATTGCACCGCCAGGAACTTTCGAACGCCCAACTTAATCACACGGAAACGGTCTCCAAGCAGTAATATTTCACAAAAATAATTTGAATACTTTTGCTGTTTGTTTTACATGTTTTTGTTGTGCATGAATCCGTTAACTTGAAAAACAAATGTTTTAATTAAGATCTTCGGTTTAACCTTGAACAACGGTACGCTGTAAGAGCTTCGAGCATGTTAGAACTTCGTGCCAATAAAATTGACCACGTGCTACCGTAGGTCCAATTGTGCGAAAGTTTGAGGAATCAATCACCAACTTGCCGAGGTCAGGAGCACCGCGAAAGAACAGCGTTCGTGCAGGGCGAAAAATGCCGAGAAATGGTTAATAAACGTAGAACGTTCAAACTATCAGTTTGGTAAACGTCAAATTTTATTCATGCGAATGCTTTCTTCCCACACTGTTTATTCCACCTGCTTTCAAAAATGAGCTAAAATTTGCTCCTAAATTGAAGAATGATTATGTAAAAATTGCATTTACACAATTTATTCTACAATGAGTCAAACAAGTCATTTCCGGATTTACATAAATTTGATTTTGATCGTAAACGTTTTTACTTCTATATGATTGAGCAGTATTTACTTGATCTGAAAGTTCTAAAATAATTATGTATTAAGAACGTGTATAAATCAAGATCGTGCTATAAATTTCAAGCAAACGTGTTCTAAATCAAGTGACATCTAGTGTCGTTAAGATCGTGTTGTAATAAATCTAGAACAAATGCGTGTTCGAAAAAATTGAACCAACGCTATATCATTAAACTATGAAGTCTCAATTAAACTGAGACTGTACAAAATAGCAAACGATTACAGAATATTCAAATTTTTGTGGCAGGAAAACTGTTGATAATTTTACGGAACTGCAATTGAAATTGATATGACTAACTGCAAACCAATTTTGGCCGTCACACGTATTCGATTATTTTGTTACAGTATCGCATAAAAATCATCAACTAACACCTTGATTTTAAAGCCTTAGAATATTGTTTTGAAATTCATTCAACCAATACTGAATTGAAACAGTTCAGGCAGGTATTTCCTAATAATAAATACCTCCAGAAGGTCGTTGGAAATATAATTGAAAACTCGCTTGTAATGGCAATGTTAATATATTCAAGTGGAAATTCTCTAGCCTTTCAACTTTCGACTGAAACAGCCAGCTACTAAAATGTATCTTACGAAGAAACATCTTAAGCCTATATCTCGTGAAAACACACCGCTCCTTCCTCATTAAGACATTAAGAAGACTGTGAGCTCCTAAAACTAACTTATTGAGCAATATCTTGAGTCTCTATCACATGAAAACACAATTATTTTTGACCATTTTTGGGTCACTTAAAATGTTCTCATATTTCTTTATTCACTCAAGAGTGTCTGAAATATCGAACAAGAAAAAAGCGTGCCAGTTCCATTGCACTGAGACCAGATCTAGCGCTCCCTAGGTACATCAGTTACACAACGAATGCGCTCGAAAGATCGTGCTAGCATTAGGCCCTATAGGAATTACTCAAGCAGCATCAACCAACATCACTGCAGAGATCATTGCCGGAACGTCCCAACCTTTGATACTATTAAAATACAATTTCAAGATATTCGTTCTGTTAACGACGTACTCATCCTCCGTATCGTCTAAGCCACAGAGATCAAACTTAAGAACCCTGTCATAAACCTGAACATCCCCAGGAGCTGCAATTTGCCTCTGTTGTTCTCATGTCTCATCTTACGGTGAACCGCCATGCTTTCTCTCTTTCGTTAGTATTGATATTGTACGCGTTTTCATGAGTAAAACAATCCTCACAAATTTCTCTCTATATTTTTATTCCTAAAAGCTATTAACTATAACACTGGTAATAAATATCCTGAATGTGAAAAGAGAGTACACATACATTTAAAAGCAGGTGCGCTTTTTATCAACAAATAGTACCAAAAAATTTAATTGTGATATTCCCGCCCATTTATCATTTTTGCTGAAGCAAAGCAAAGCAAAAAAGCATAAAATTACAGTTTTGATGAAAAAACATATAATTACAGTGGGGAGCAAGTAGCAGGCAAAATAAGTTTACTCGCATGCTGTATCCTTTTTACAGTAAATAGATGTATTAAAATCTCATACAAACTCAAATAATTAGTTTATTTTGTGTGTACCGTAATGAAATTGTCTTTGATCGTGCATTATACTTGGATGTGGATGAAATATAACGCTGTATCCATTTCTTCATCAGTCAAATTTATGAGCTGGAACATGAATAAATTACAATTCAAATTTTCCGAGATAAATCAATAAGGACCAGAACAATTTGGGGCTGTACAAAATACTAAGTATTGTATATCCGTACATTTTATTGCAAATTTTTTCAATTTTTTCGAGAAAGTAACTATAATACATGATTGATATACTTGCTGCAAACACAGATAAAAGAAAGTTGTCTTGTACTTATGCTTTAAGGCAAAGATAGGTGAACTCCTATTTCACACCTGTGATATATTTCACTACGTTTGCACTTTCACGTGAAAAAAAATCCGCTTTTGCTAAATTATCATCTCTAAATGATACGAATAAATTTCACGCATCGCACAAAGCTGCTAAGAATTTCCCACAATAACTGCAAAGAATGAAGTTCTTGATCATTGTTCATTTATAAATTGAGTTCCATGCTCCAGACCGTGGGATGTTTTACGATCAACTCATTTTTGTCATAACAAGAGCAGAACAGTTAGTTCCAATCGCATATTGCCTATGGCACATTAACTTCGAACGCAAATCTACCATAAATTCGGAATTTATGAGCGAGAATGTCACGAATGGGAATGAAAATAACGAGGAGCATGTGCCACAGAAAATCTTCTCGTTTCTATACCATAACAATTATGATACCCCACACAACAGCAATAATTATTTAAGAGCACAGAACGGTAAGGCCAGAGCGGAAAGATACATTGTGCGACACAAAGACTGCTATTTATTAGTTAGGTACAATTGGGCAATGGGCATCAATGGTCTCTTACCGTCTTCAGGAAACCATGAGCGCTCACAACGACTGCGGAAATGTCTTGAGCACCGCACGCCTTTGCAAACAACCTGCCATTAAAGCCCCCCCAGACGTCCCAATAGTCTTCGCTTAGAATCTTCTTCTTCTCTTTCTTGCAGCGGTCAAAACACACAAAGAAATGGGGCGTAGTCAATGGCCAGTTTCCGCGGATATTGTGCAGTAATGCCATAAACCCTCTGTTCGGCACTTAGGCAAAAGTTCTTGCCTTGTGGTTAAAAGGTTTTTAGCCTTCGTGTAGCTTTACGCACTTTTATATACTCTCATCCTACATCAAACCTGCGCCTGGGTATCAGCTTTGATACCTGAACTGCGTTGCAAAGATAACAAGCGCAGCAGCATCGGTTTTTCTACATACAATGCCGAAAAGCAAAATTTGTTTAGTGAACACTAAATTTCTCCAGAAAATTTGAATCTTCATATACCACATTTGAATGCATCTCACTTAAAAGTTAAATAAAAAAACTATAGATATTATCCCTAAGAGTGGAAGCTGCGTTGGTGGAAAGTCTGGATTGTATTTTGCAAGGAATACATTTGTGCAGGTTTTTATTCCATTAACCCACTGTTTCGTAGTCCAAAAATTGAATTTCCAGCTGTTTAAACATCTAAATTTGAATTTATTTTTTTATTCGGAACTAAAATTGGTTGCTAGAATGCAATTTTACTTGACTTAAGTGTAAACGTGCTTTTAAACTATATAATAGACACTGAACGAACTGAGGTCGTCATTTGAGGCTAAGTAAAAACATGACCTTAAACCTTAGACAGAAATGCACAATAATTTTAAGGAATTTGACGTTTTATAGAAACGTCCGTTCACCTGTGTGGTAAAAAATTCTCGGTGTCTCCCTCTGCATCACATCTGCAAGAAATATTTATCAGCACCGTCCTTGCTGAAAAACTCTGCGAGCTTCACTTGCTGTAGAGTAGTCAAAGGAACATATCACTCAACCATTGTGTGGAGAAGCCTAAGCTTTTCGTGTCATATTTACGCGATGTCATTGATACAGCTTGGGGTATCTGTTATGAATTTTTAAGAACATCGTGCACATTCGTTGAAATTTTTACATTCGTAAATTGCTTGGCTCTAAAAATAGAAACTCGTGAGCTTTTTTCTAAATTTTAAATCGATGAGACACGATACAGGGAAAATCAAACACCAACTCCAATTAATTACCCACAAGAGTTTTTGATACCGACTTTCTGTTCGGATGAATAACTAGGAATAAGCTAGTAGCATTTTATCGAATTTAAAGCAGAGTTTAAGTACTGTGCAGAGATGAGAGCGCAATCTAATGAGACACTGCCCCCGTTAATCGAATCAATGTATAGCAGTGTCGCTGACTTACAACTTACGTTGAAATATTCCCATCCACTTTTTGGAATTTAGTATAAGTATTGAACATCGTCTGATGGCGATGCTTTGGATGAGCTGAAAAATCCTTCCATTTTTATATGGAATGTATACGATAAGAAAATTTGAAAAAATAATACAAATCCATCCCAAAAAAATCACGCTTTAACATCTGTTTGTGATGTTGTTAGCGGCTTACTGCATTGCTTCTAGATCACAGAAAATTACGGCATCCAAGGATGTCCAGTGCTTTTTGTTTCGGATTTTCGGACATGATGAATACTTCATGAAGGCGAAACATGGCTCTAACGCAAAATTCCAAGAAGCGCCGCAATTCAAGAACTCAAAAACCAGCTGAGAGCCTCAGCTCCAGCGTGGGCCTAAATTGCGTTATTGTCACAGCAAAGAAAATCCGCCAAGTTTTGTGAACCTTCTTGCAAGATTCCGTACAGCACCTTGAGATTTTGGAGGCCTGCACTTAAAGTTCCGACCTTCAGGCCGCATAAATCTGTTTTTCTAGTTTAAAACATCCATTTAATCTCAACTTTTATCTGGCCGTGATATGTTTTGATCTTATAACTTCGTTGGGAAAATCATTAACTACATAAGTTATAAACTTCAATTAATACTTTCGGAAAATATTTTCACAGATCATCTCAAAATTTTCAGTTCCAGTACAAACTGAAAAAAACAATGAAATCAAGAAAAGTCAAGTTTACTTAAACCGAATTTCGATTTTTGATGTCATCATGTAATATTTTGAAATGAAACAGTTTTGATGTCGCCATTTAGAAACATAGAGTCCTTGGCCAAAATAAAAAAGTTCGAGCCGTAAGCTATAAAAAACAAACTAAAATATGACAACAAAACAAGACCAACACACATGAAATAATTTTGAAAAGAGATGCAAAAATATTTTTCACATCATGATATGAATGCTTTAGCGCCCAAGTTAATTCTAGACAAGCCTATACATGGTAGTGTTGTATATGCACTCTGATGCCACCGATACAATCTCAAGATACAATCAGTGCTGTAAAACAGAATAAAAAAACGATAATGAACAAATTGCGAAAAAGCTGTGAGAATATGATATCAATATACCTACATTGAACGAAAAATAGCTAAGCCTAACCATTGAAAAAAATAAAATTCTATCAAACATTCGAAGCCATAAGTACACATGCACCTAAATTCTAGCAATCAAACCAACACACAATAACATGTACCCAAAGTAACAGGACTACACACATACACACACACACACACACATCCGAACACACTCCTATTACACACAGTTGGGGCAATATTTAATTTCATCGCACTTAGGTCATTATTTAACTGAGGTCTATGGGTAAAAATAAACAAGGATTCTAAAATTTTAAGGTCAAATTCTTCTGTGGTTCTACAAAGTGTAGAGAAATTGGAATTTTTGAAGGGGTGGATTGAACTATGGCAATGATCTCGGATAGCGGACTGGGAGGCAGATGAATATGGACGGCCGGTTCTATGGGAGATACCAAGGAAGTTGGGTACATGGAACCGGCGTCAGCGCTCTAAAGTGAAGCCAATTTTCGGTAGCTGTAGGGCACGGTATACATAAGAAGGTAGGAGCATTCAAGTATTTCCGTGGAAGAGCCCTGGGGCTGGTGACGT
>JACJUY010010618.1:6010-28444 GCA_014220935.1 Platorchestia sp. MABIK
TTTTAAATAGTGAAGTATTTAATCCCATAATGAAGTGCCAAATGATCACTCTAATGAAAAATTCAATTCATTCATCCACGTTGAAAGCTGAAAAAATGCGTTCAATGGTTAGAAACGTTCACTGTTTGCAGATCATGACTAATTTTTTTAATACTTCGCTAATTCGTTTGTGTGCGAAACTTTTGCTTCATTTGTTGTTTACCTAATATGCCCGTGTACACCCTGTCCGAAACTATTAATAACGGGTGAAATAAAAATAAATTTTACACGAAGAAATTTATGAGCAAAATCTGACATTTTCATTGGAAGTTAAAATTCCTTTTTGAAACAAAAATGCTTGCACTTTTGAGCATTCAATGAGATCACCAATACTCTTGCATTATTCTGCAAAAATTGATCAATTATTTCATGGAAAATGGACTCGAATGTGTACGTGTATATATATACGTATACGGTCGGACAGCGTGCGTTAGCAATGCATAGTCCAACAATAACTGCAAATTCAGTTTCAATGTAAGATTGCTGCCTTACACATGCAGTATACCATTTGTAGTAACGTCAAAAATGATGTAATTTTCAAGTTAGCGCTATTTTGTTTGTTTGTGAAAATAGATTTTATGCATGAGCTTTTCATATGCGTGCGCTTAAAATTACCAATTTTTTTCAATTCCTCCATTTTCGTGTTTGATTTATTAACAGTGGAGGAAATTTTTACCCATTTTAATAAAGCATCATTCAAAACAAAAATTTGCAGTCATAAAACATCCTGGGTGTTCACTGATTTGAAATAATGTATCTCCACTGATTTTCAATAATATGTTGCATCTAAGACGCCGTACAAAAGTTTACAACGAAAATTTGCTGATTTTTTATTTAGAGTTTCTTGAAAGGATGACAACTGAAGAAAACTTTCAAAATTAATCTATTTTAAGGTATTATAGATGAATGATATTATTAATATTTAGAATCAGAGAACGTTTTTCTCAACGGTTGAAGTTGCAGTAAAAAATCAAACAAGCAATCAATTGAGCAAACACCGAATCAATTAACTAACTGCATTAAATATATATAGTATGTACCTAGGACATGAGAGGATTGGAAAGCGTTCGGTATACAGCTATAGAGTCCCACTTTGTACCTTGTATTTTCGCGCGCTCTTCTGACCCTGGTTGAGTAGGTCGTGATCGAGTTTCTATATACAGATTTGACGCATGTTTTGAAACGGACGTTCAAATTCTTCGTATTCAATTTAATTCAGTTTCATTAACCGTGAAAAACTTGTCATAACAGTGCAGCATGCTTTAAGGTTTATCATTATATACGAGCCAAATTACAGTTTTCAAAGAGCCTGCATGTTCATCTGTATGAAGTGCTGTGTAACAGCGTGTGCTGAAATACAATGATTACGATGAAGTGTTGTATAATTGTTTTGGAAAGTTTCTGCATAAATCCCAGCATCCTCACGAACTTACTCAGCCGCGCCATGCAGTGACGATCTCGTGCCTCAAGATCACGTAAGGACGGAAGACATGAGGCCATGTTGGATGAACACCAGCAATTATGTCTGTGTTAGCGTCTATTCTGCGAAGAAATCTAGAAAAAGTATAGCCCCAGGTCGTGCAGCAGCCTGCAGTATGTGAAAAAATTCTAGTTTCATCAAAGTCGAACTCTTATATTCGTTAAATCCACAAGTCACACGGCATCATTTTGTGCAGACCTTAACATGCGCTGATAAAAATTAGGCTCTTATTCAATTAATCCCGTGCTGAATTAGGAATATTTGGGATTAATTGCATCTTTATAATTAAGCAGAGGAACGCATATATGATGGAATTTCTCTCAGGGGGGTACGACTGTTGTATATGTGGGAATTAGCACTCTCAGGGGGAAAATGTGAGGTCCTGAGCTTAATGTCAGTAATGCCTTTTTTAAATAAAATAAATTCTTTGTTGTGTTTCGGACCATCATTTTTTGGTTCACTGCTGTCCTGTTTTTAAACACCTATGCTTCCTTTTTTACCTTTTAGCTTGTTTCATAACTTCCTTTCTGAATTGCTGCTTCTATAGCGCAGGAGATATGGCATGTGGGAACACATCTTGTGCGTAGATTCCCCGTTCTCTTAGATACATACTATATAAATGTTGCATTCATTCTTTCTCCCTTCGGAACATCTTTGTTGTGGTTAGAGAGACTTAAACCAACTTAAAATCTAATCTAGGATGGTATCGTAGAAGTAACTCGCAAACAAACGGCATAACACGACGCATAACTGCGAAGTCCAATGCTCACTTACTCTCTTCTTCATCAGCTACTATATATACCTTGCATGGTGCGTGACGACGCTACTGACGCAAATATTACTGATAAGTTTTTACGTAATGATAAGGAATAGCTTCCACAACTTTAAGCGCCGCCCAAGTTTCGAGTTGACTGAGCGGAGAATTGAATGCAAGCAGCTTACCTCAAATGTCAATGCTGTCATAATTACATGCGTATGTTCCTTGAACTGGCGTCACCAGCTTATAGTGGTCTTACCCATTATGTTCATTTGAATGACAGTGTGAATTTCATTCAACCAGACAGAAATTTTCTCTGGCATTACAGGAGGATTTTTCCGTATTGTCGCCTTTTTGTTAAGTATAAGCGATGAGGTGTATATTTATATGTGGGCGTCCTGTCATTTCATTATCTTCGAGATACGTCCGTGTTGGTATCTATGATTAAGTTGTGCCTCATTGGCATCATCTCACATGAGGCGACTCAAGATGGGTGCGTGGTGCACATGTTTCCTCTGATATATAGATGCCTTTTAAGCGCCCGTGGACTATATAAATATGCAACCTCTCCTAATATGATAAGCGCCTATAATAGGTCAATTTTACCGACACCCGGCTTTTGGAAAATATGTTGCGAAAAGCGACCATAATTTCTGGAAAAATTTGAACGACGACTTCAATTACCGTCGGTGTCGCTCATAATTTCTCAATGGGAAACACGGATCAAAAAATAAAAATATTTTTGCATCTAGACTATTCATTCATAGCATGGCGCCAAAAAGTCGTTCTTGCTGTTCAAAATATAGACATGCACTGTATAGGGGTTTGAACTTAAGCGCTGAAGAACTTGAACTTGAACCAAATTACAGCAAAATTAAAACATTTAACGTTTCTTAGCTGCATAAATTGGTATTAAATTTATACATACATGCACTCCAAGATAATGTTTCGTGACGAATCCCATCTCACGATGAAGTTTTTTCAAAGCTAAAATCAGCACTGGCTAAAGTCTACTTAATTGTCACTGCGTGAATAATTTATAATTCAAAATTTTGAACAATCAGAGCAACAAATCGTTTATTTCACACATCGGAATAGAGTCCCCATTGAAGAAATACTGTATTTAGATGCAATCAATTGTAAATGTTTGCGGATCCAATGAGCAGCTTTGCAAAAATTTTTCTTTAAAAAGAGTGAGTCCCTTCGAGGATATATACAACTATATGTACTGCATGTATCTGTAAGAATTAACACCTCCAGGGGGGAAATGTGAGTTCCTGAGCTGAGAGTTAGGTAGGCGTTCTTTTTGTTGAAATACAATGTTTTTTTGTTATGTTAACACGTTAACTGAAGTTCAATCTTCAACTTAAATTTAAAGTCAAAAGGGATTAGTAAATTTATAAATACCAAACATTAACTGGGTCCATTAAATACCATTAATTTAATAAAGATTATTAGAATTTGAAGGACCATCTTCGTTCGGTTCATTGCAGTCCTGTTTTTCAACACCTCTGAATTTCTCGTTCAACTTTTATTTTCTTTCAGAACATTTCTTCTTAATTTATTGTTTCTATGCGCACGTTATCCTGCATGTGCAGGAACCCACCTTGTGTATAGACTCCGCGTTCACTCAACTCCGTACTAAATGGTGCCTTCATCCTTCTTTTCTTTGAACATCTTTGTTGTAGTAAGGGAGGTTAAAACTAACTTATAATTATAATCAATAATCAATCAAAAAAGTGAGTCTAAAATAATACATTATTGAAATTTTCTGTTATCAGGGCACATGTATAAGACTCTGGCAAATTTCTTGAAGTGCACGTTTAGAATTGTGTGATAAAGCTAGACTGTGCGTCATAGCGTAGAATTGAGACCTTTAAATTTGCTACGTCTGTTCAGTATTAGCTGGCTTTTTAGTACTCCATCATATTTTCAGTTCACTGAAAACGCCTCAGTCTCTGTTGAAATCGTTAATTGATTTCAACGGGTTAAGTTTATTAGTTTCTCATACTGTTTCATTCTACAAACTTTATTCCCTCCTGACAAAAAAGCAGACATCACACGTCACCAGAGCGTGCATCCGACGGATTTATTCCGCACAGAAATCTTACAGGAGCCACAATTAGCGTGCACCAGATGCTGCATTGTGTAGTGTTTTGATTGATATAGTTCCAGTTTTAATTATTTACTTGGCCACTACTTACCCATTGGATCAGGTTGCTTAAATAACCAAATTCTTATTTAAATTATATAGTACTTGCAGAAAAGGCTGTAGAAAATATTCCTTTTAAAATAGATATTTGTAACTGATATTAAACCTAAAATACAGATTGTACGTCAAACTTTCTCCTTTCTTGGTACTGAAAGCCCTACACTGAATTTTTGCCTTATGGTGTTTCTGAAAGCAGAATGTAGACTGGCAAGCAAGCCTACAAGATAAAGTGATCGGATTTTTACTTGAAAGGCTTGTCAGAATAAAATATTGATTACAACAAGCATTTAGGTTGTTACGAGTAAAACGCAAGAATCAACAAAATCTTTTACAGTAAACACTAGTTGTGTTGTATTGTGGTCCAAAGGTTCCTATAAATACGGCAACCTATCATGAGAGAAACAAATTCTAAAGTGCAACATGAAGAGCTAATATATTTACTTGTGTTTATAATATAGAAATAATTAAGCAAATGAAACAGAATATTTAAGTATATCAGAAGTACACTTGTCCACCATGGGTCAGATAGCCAAGTAGGGAAACTCAACGACTAAATTTACAATTTACGCAGAAATTAATCAATCACGGTTAATACGCAAGAAAAATAGTTCAATATCAATCATTAAATTTCAGAAGAGAAAATAGCAATTATTTTCGGTAAAAAAAAATTTGTTACCGACCGTATCAGCTGATAATATACAGCTTGGGGGATTACATAAATAAGTTGGGCCAAGAACATAATTTCTCTCTTTGTATTTGTGAAAGAATGATATTACTTTTAACATGCGAAAGAAAGTTGAATTTTCCCCCGTGTTGTTACTTAATGCAAGGTTTTGAGCGTTCTTCCATCATGCATATCATTGAAAGCAGGGAATTGAATTTTCCCTGTCGTTGGAAGCAATGTGGACGGTGACATGCAAGCAAATGACCAAACATGCGAACAGACAAGGGTACCAGAATTTATGATCATGCATTAAATTGTTGTTAACACACACCCATTGTCCGTCTACATGTTATGATATGTGTTCAATACTCTTTTACCCGATTACGATGAATTAAATGAAATGTGTCTGGCAGTAAACAAACTAGACAGTTCAAAATACAACATATTTTATTTTGTCGCAAGCAGGTCCGATTCATAAATATGGTTGTATCTAAAAGATTCGCGAAAGCATATTTTATATACAAATATTTTTGGTGTACATTAATAAGCGAGAGCCAGAACTTAGGAGTGGGGTTTTTGATATGGGTCATAAGAGAACAACAGCCCCCTCGCTCTGCGTCCTCGGAACGGGCAGCCTCCGCTGCGCTATATCTAGATATATTATCGCCTGTTATAAATTCAATTGAGAGGGCAGAGCGTCCTTTTCCCTTCGGCTATTTTAAATTGAATACAGCAATGGTCAGACCATAGCGGTCACCGCTTAGGCCAGCAGGCCTGAGTGATTACTCTGAGGCTCCTCAGACCTTTCTCCTTCGTCTCTCTTGCCCCCTTTTTTTGAGTATCATGAGGAGACGCAGCATGCACTGATGTCACTCAATGTGTGGACGTGAGACAGAGGCGAGACGAGAGAGGGTAGAGAGTTAGACTTGATTGATAAGTTGGAGTTAGATAAACCCCATAGTCCTTGTCGTGAGATTACAGATCTCAACAATCGTGACGATCAAATTTATCCTGAATTGGTGTTGAGTTCAGTTTCTAGCTTTTCTGTCGTGGGTTCGCACACTCGTGAGGGTTTGTTATTCAACATCACCAATCATTGATGGAGTGAGGATTAACATAATTTAATGGGGAGCTGGTTCTAACAGGCCAAAAGCGAGGCCTGTATAGTCACGCTGTCTTGTGGCTGAACGTTCTCGCGGTTGTGCGTCAGGTGCCCCGCGCGTGCTCTCCCCTCCTCCGCACTCGCCTCATCGTCCACCAGAAAATTCCTTACCTGTACTCATGTGTTTCCTTATTAACCTCCCGACGCGCACGAACCGCAAAAAGGAACACGCGCTGTGAAATTCCGCAGGAGCTGCCAAGTGGTTGATTGCTAGACGAAGTAATTAAGAGCTGGTTGTAAAGGCTAACGTGTACGCCCAATAAAAATTAATAATAATTGATCTTAAACGCCATTCCTTAAACTTTGAGACTAAGGTCTCTGGTGGCAGCAACCCTCCCTTCTTAATAATATCTGATGAACGTAATGAGAAATTACCCATTATTTAGTACTTGATAAATATTTATTAATTTATATCAGCCTATTCACAATTTGATTTTAGAAAAGTAAGAATGAAATCAATATGTGATGCGTTTGGAATATACCATCCATACTACTCATTTTTACCGCGTACTGATTTAGATTCGTGTTCTTGACCATAATAAGAAATCCGACCAGAACAAGCTTTGTTATTTCTACAAAACAAACGGTCAAAGAGATAGAATAGAAAAACGTGAGCAGATTTATATTTCATATCTTAAGAATCAGGTTTAGATGTCGAGTTTATTTGAGGCAATGAAACTTTCAACTACACTCGCTTGTGTTAAAATGGTTTAAATCTTCAAAACTAAGTTCATTTTTATTTTTTGTAAAATCAAAAAATTTCCGTCTTCAATCGGGATTTCTGTCCATGCTGGAAAACTAGAAGAAATTGAGGCGAATTCATCGGACCTTATATGAAGGAAAATTAAATGTAAACTTAGTTTCACCAAAATTATTTTCAACAGAATCTCTCAGTAATGCTTAGATAACGCACACACAATATGAAATGTAAAACAACATAATTCCATGAGGACCACATAAAATAAAACATTATTTCGAAGCACCAACTTTATAGAGAAGATTCATAAGATCAAAAAAAGATTCCCTAAGAATCGCTCAAGAAAAACTGACATTATTTCGATAGCTCAAATAATTTTGTCGTACCTACAGACGAAGGTCAGTCCAGCTGCACCCGCCTCACCGACCCCGCAAGCCTGCAACCGGTCGTGACGGCCGTACGCTCCACGTGTGAGTAACCGCCATTTATTGCAGTCTTCTTCCAACTTTTATGGGTGGAAATTTCAATGTGTCAAACTGCAGTAACTTAAGCCTAAGTAAGCTTGATGAAGATCGTGTTCCAATAAAACATTTAATTGCGTTTTTGCTGGAATATGGTCCATGATAAAATTTATCAAGGCTGAATTTCACGTGAATGAGTAGTCGCATGTTCTTATCATATATTTCTGAGAAGAAAGAAGCTTTAATGTAAGACCGTGCCGTATATGAAATCTAACTTATCTGCAATGAGTGCTTCTGTAATGAGTGTAAAACTATGCATAAATATCGGAAATTACTATAAAACTATTATGCATAAAAAACAAACAACACAAGCAAACATAGAAGAAAACTTATCTAAATTCTTAAAAATAAGATCTTCTTACGAGTTCATCGTTTTGGTACAGTCTTTCCATTATTTTCATCTTAGATGAAATGCTCCTGCCCCTTGTGCATCTCCCCCCCCCCCTTTTTGTGCGGTTAACGGGCGTTGCGTCCACCCATGGGCATGAGATGCTTCCATTACAGCTCAGCACTGCAGATCTACACTCCAAACGTTACTGAAAATTCTAATGAGCTAAAACTGTGAAAACTTGCTCATAACAATTTCAAGAAATATTTCAAATATTCTTCATATATAATATTTGAATAAAGATAAAATAATCAAATAATCTAATTTGAAATATCATATTTGAAAATATAATATTTCAAATATTCTTCAAAAATTTTAAAGAGCCAACAATTAACAATTGAACATATATATGTTAATTTTCTCTATTGTAAGTTTGAGTGCTTGTAATTTACGGTAGAGCTGGTCAGTCTACAATTAAATTTTACTTCTCTGGCTTGTTGTCAGAACAGTTTTCTCGCGCACGTTTACAAGTCCTTTTGCTCTGCATCTCTTCAGAACTGAGATCGAATGAAATAATTTACTTCTTCGTATAGGTGAAATCTGGCTGCGTAAGCTCTCAATCACCGGAGCTCCGCTACATGCTCGCGCACGTTGCGTAGCCAAGTCGACTTGAAAACCCGCGCAAACAGTTACACCGGTGTGCATGTAAATTGTTTGAAAATAAGGCCCCTGATCGCTTCGACACATTTTTTTCGGTGAATTGAGCCTAAACTTGGGATAATGTGATATCTACCAAGTTGTCACTCGAATGCACTTCCTTTCTTGTAAGTTTTTTAGCTGATTTTTTCTTTTTCTAGCCCTCCTGATGCTGACTATCCTGATGTTGTTTCTCACTCCATGCATCTAATGATTCTGATGCTCAGCAACTAATCAATCTCGGCACTCTATACCAATCATTTCCATGTGTGTTAGTCAATCTCGCTGCGTTACAGAGATACTTCATTTCAACAACGTACGTTATTGGCTGTACCACGTTCCACTTAAGGTGTGAGAGTGTGCCTGATGAGATCATGTATGTACGTAACTTACGGATCTCAACTACTTATAGATCATTCTCCTCAAATCCATCATTTTATAGCGTTCAACACAATATTCATGTGGGGAAATGCATGGCCACGAAAGCAGAATATAATTCTATCAGCGCTCGCATTTCACCTACAGGTAAGACACAAGCTAACAAAATTATGTGTATTGTACAATACGACATGCAGTGCATTTAGTCGGTCACTGATTTTAGTAGGTCCGTAATATGCTGTGCAATGTTTATCATTTTTAAAATTTCGCGCGAGTTTTGTTTTAACCGTTCACTGGCTTTGACCTTATGCGTTCATTGAGAAAAACAAACTTTTAACTTTTGATCTCTGATTTTTCTCCAGTTGAGAGTAGCTACACGAAAAAATATTGGCTGACAAGACCTGGTAAACCGAGCCATTTGCCTCGTATTCAAAAGGGGGTGATTTTAATTGCAAAGAAGGAACAGTTAGCACTCGAGTTAAAAGGCATCATCACACGTGAACCTCAACACATAAGGGTAGTAATTAGTTCCAGTTATTCATAACATGGATTAAACCGAGAACCAATTTTTATCCGTGTAAGTTGAGACTCGCATAGGATGATGTCTTATAACTCTAGGGTCATCTGCGTTAGAAGATCTCAATTTGACCTCGGCAGCACAGTAAACACACTGTGTCAGCACTGACAGTTGAGCAACATTCTCCAAACCACTGATTGGAAACGTGAAGTGTTTCTCGCGCCTTTGCCAATTGCGCTTTAAAAAACAAAACTTTTCATATCTACCAGCAATATCACACCAATGTTACTCATGTCAAGGTTTCAACCAGAAATGTCCAGGTTTCAACTTGACTAAAAATTCAGAAAACAATTTTACATGCATAGAAAAATGGTGTAAGTTTGTTGTCTATAGCAATTCTAATACTTGTACATACAATAAAGGAACTTGAACGTTTATGAACTCACAATCTTGTACAGATCTGAAAATTGTCGAGAAGAAGTATTGATCGAAGTAAACCAAATCTGTTGAAGAATTACATTGATGAATTTTACCCTCTAATAGATACGGACACTGAACTGGTCTGCGAAATAACTTTCTCTAGGAGACATGGGGAAAGAGCCTTGATAATTTGATCAGTCAACAATATCCCTGGTACTCCACAATTTGTGAGGTGCGATCCCGTATGTGACTCTAGTCTATGTATACTATCTGATTTGAAATAAATTCAAAACTCTGTTGAACTGATGTAGAGAGAGACCATTCCTGAACGTGTGTCCATTGCTGCAGGTGGACATGCACCTAGGCTGTCTGGAGAAGAGAACTCCTGGAATGCTTACTTGAGTCAGCTATCTACAGTCTCTTTGGATTACCAATTGCTCGTTAATTATCAACACTCGGTGATTACGTCGGCTGCTGTTACCACGCACTTGATCATAATTACCAGAGTATTCATTACCAACACTTGGTAATTTCACCGAGAGTTGTTACCACGCTCTTGGTAATAACGGGAGTATTTATTACCAACACTTGGAAGTTATGTTGACTGTTGTTATCACACACCTAATAATTACCAGGGCAGTTGTCACCAACACTTGGTAAGTAAATAGAGAGTTGTTACCACGCACTTGATAATTACTAGGGTTGCTCTTACCAACGCTTAGTCATTGAATCGACAGCTGTTACCACGCACTTGGTAGTTTTAAAAACAGCTATTGTATCATTTTTGAATTTTTAAGCAGTTGATCGCATTTTGTCAAAAGTTAAACATTATGCATTGGATTAATAGCTTCTCGAAAGTCGGCTACATTGTCCTGTGTGCTGAAATATAGTTGATGAAAATGACTGCAGTAAAAATTGTTTACTTCAATTTTCATCAATTAGAACATCATGCTTTACTACGAACCTAATTCGGTTGAAGGTCATCTGCAACCAAGATTGTGAGAAGAGTTCAAATTACTATATGCGCAGTTCCCTGTCTTATCTAAGTAACCAAAGTAGGACCCGTTAATTTAAATTGAATTAGTGAATCACACATGCGGGGTGCACGTCCTTGCTTCAGTGAACCTTTAATGATAGGCTGACACTCCATGGGGGAGAGGAAGCATCTTAGGGTACGCTCCTCGGCGATCCCTGAGCTGCACACTCAAATGTGCATATACTCATAGCGTTTGTGCTCGTCTGTGTACTTTGGAGGACTAGATTTTAGCTCCCCAGTGGACCTACTATGCTACCTTCTGCGAAATCACCAGCACTGTGGCAGCTGCATGTGTGAAATAAGATTTGTAAGTTATATTAAAAATTTTTCTTGTGCTCTCTTTTTCTCGGCCGGTGTACCGTGCAACCGACCTCCTACTCGAGTGTTGTCGTTTTTATTTCTTACACTCATTTCACCTTTTTGTTCCATTTAGAAGCCTACGTCTTCTTTTACCAGCGTAGAGGAGTATGCCAACAGAGCCATTAAAATGTTGCCCCTTTGTGGAGCTATTTGAAGTTAAAATCTACAGAGCTTGTCCGTGAAAATTATCGTAACTTCGTGGATACGGAAGTTGAACCGGGAATAGAATGTTGGGCATTAATGTGTGCTATAGTTTATTATGATTATTCCATGTAATCACATTACATGGAACACATGCCAAAGTGTAGCGACCGAAACACCGTATTACGCCAATACTCTCCTCACTCTGCTCACTTTGTAACACCCAGTAAGTCTGTATACATGTAGCTTTAAAGCGGACTTCCACTGTGCACACAGTTAGTGAAATGACAAGAACGAAAATACTTTGAAAAAGTTGTCTCTTTTCAACTTCAATCGGGAATTTGAGTTGAGTTCATTCATCGCCTTTATATTTAGATAATTCAAGGCTAAATTTGATTAAATGGAGTTGTAAAGCAATATTGCCTTCAGACAATAAATACTTGCTGAGCCACTTTCCTTTCTGTTTGATGGGCCCTGGCTCTCTCTTTCCTCATCACCTATCTCATATTGAGCTCTTATTTTTCCTTCCTTCATTTTATTTTTATCCAATTCATTTTAAGTTTATTTCTCATTTAGGTTTATAATTCCAGTACAAACATAGCTTTTTTATCTACCAGCACTATCAGTGGTAAAGTTACTCCAGGCAAGGTTTCATCCAGAAATATCTTATCCAGATTAAACAATTACGTCAGTTAAAAGCCATTAGATTGGTTGTCATCCAAGCAAATAAAGCTGTCTGAAACTGGTTCTTAGGTCTGAACCAGTCCTAAGAAATGATAAATTACTGGACTAGTATAGGTCATTCACTGGGTTTTATTTATTTCAAACTAAAATACACACGCGCTATAACCATAAAAGGACTGATCTAATTTGTGATCACAATGAATCTTTACCAGCGTAGAACTAAATGGTAACAATTCGTAATGTTCGTCAACACGTCCGTATAATTCTGACACGAGCTTTGGTGCATTTTTGGCAGCGGCTTCGCCATAATTTAAGGTTGAAAATGGCAAGAGGTTGCGTTGGTGTGTACTCATTCGAATGCATATATTTAGAAGAAATTTTTTAGAAGCTAGAATTTAGAAGCTAGATTTGGGTTTTCAATCTGTTTTCAATCGGTATTTTTTTCATTGCTGTTATCTTGCATCATCGGAACTTATTTCAGTTAATTTCATTGTGGATACAAATTCTAAATTTGTCACTCTCACTTTAGGAGTAATAGTTTTGATTTAATCGCGTTAAAAATAGCCCGTAACAATTTATGCATTATAAGAAACAAATATCAGTGGTGATGCGCAGTTACGATGACTAGGATGACACTGAGAATTTGAGTTATAACAACGCTTGCGTAAAATATTAGTACCCGAATGCATCGATGACAGTCCTAAATATGATAAGAATCAAATTATATAACTTTTCTCTTGCATTTCACACTTATATGAAAAGATATTTTGGTATTTTTTCTTAATTTAGAGATAATACAGCGCCCTTAGCTGTCAAAGTAAACATGGTCCGTACTCTAGTCTACCCTCATGCTAGGTGGTATTTTAATACCTCCAGTAATAACTTCGGGGCTCCAGACGATGGTTTTGGAATCTCTGTGAGAGATTTTCGTTTATTTCATGCTACATAACTGGCTATTTTCTTGAAATTAATTAAAGAAGCCAAATGGTTCTAATCGCTACAAACTTGGAGAGCGCGAGTGACGGCTCGCTGCATAATTCTGTTGAGCTACATGTACATATTTAGTATAACGTAGCACTACTGGCTGGTCTTTGTTTGATCGTAGGCTGAAGCATTCAGATGCGATCGAGGTGCAAATTCTGAGAATTCGAAGAGTGGCTAAAGGTATGTGTAATAACCTACTTTCCCAAATCGTAATACGTAATTATTTGAACAAAAAAAACAGGATAGTGATAAAAGAACGGAAATATAAGAACAGAGAAATTTCTCTTTGAAAAATCTCCGAGAATTAAGCACGCACTGAAATGGAATGACCGAAATTATCCGCGAATGCACGAAAATAATATTACCTAACTCATAACTTGTTTACTGGAAAGCGTTCGCGTTCAATGAAACTGAGGACTATAATTTCTGAGGCGTTGTTTTTCAATTGAGGCGGCTATGGGGAAACCGAGCTGAAGGCTCCTGCAAAAACGTCCAAAATCTAAATTTATGAATTAACTATAATTCATAAATTTAAACTCTGGTAAATGTCGGTGTCATGTTCGTCCGGATGATCATTTTTCTCTCACCGTTGCTCGGTTTGGAAAGGCATGGAATTATTTATTATTAATAATCCATAAATTAAGATTTTGGAGATAATTATCTAAAAATTTGAGAATCCGTGCATGAGATGCTCATTAAAAATTTCGAGTACGGGAAATCATATTCACATTCATCGCGCTAAACTACTTTATTCACCTTGTTTTTCTGAACAGCAACGCTGAAAAAGAGGAAATCATTTTTGCCTCCGCGAACAAATAAATAAATTATACTTTGCATCTCTTCTCCTTATACAAATTTTAAGTGAATCAAGTTTCAAGATAATTTATCCAGGCATTGTCCAAACATCGGTGAATTGTGAGACATCAATTGCTTTCGTTATTTCTGTGGTTACCGTACAATAATTAATCAGAATTACTTAATTCTCATTGATGAAATATTAAGTCAGTTTGTGTTATGTTTATTAATATTTAATAGATATTGGAGTGACCCTGTGACCCACGATGAGTTAACGAAGAATTTTGCGTTCTTAATTAACTTAATTTTTCAGAGAATAATTTTCAACATAACCGTGAAAAAAGAATTTGTATACTAGGAAGAATTGATGTCACTTTTATTACCCTACAGAATTTTTTATATTGAAACAAAAAGACACGTTCGCAAAATGTGAGCACAAATGCATTCCACTTAGCGAAAACTGCAAAAAAAACTGAATGGCCTGATAGAAATCGTCCGCATGTGTAAGAGAGTAGTATTACAAAACCCAGAATCCATACCTTTGAAAGAACCAAATTTATAACTGCTACAATTTCTTGCAAAAAAAATATTCAACTGAAGTCCGTAAAACATTATGAAGTAACTTAAGCCTTCTCAACAATGTCTATTCTACTCAACAATGTCCTGAGTTCAACCAACCAGTTCTGTGTGATTAAAGCTACGTGCAAAGCTAGCGATGGTTGAAGCCATCATGTGAAATTGTATTCTCTAGAGTCATATGTGAAAAGCTATTTTTCTCTTTTTAAATCGTTCGTACATTTGTTAAAAAATACAATGAGTTTTACATTTACAAAGGAGTGTGTTAAAACGCATAATAGTCTGAGAGCATTCGATCTCTTCTTAACATCGTTTGTTGTTTTTGAGATTGGGGACTGGAACTTTCGCGCGTTAATGGATTGTGGTAATCTTTCGTGATTAATCTCGGCAGCTTCAGAGTGAATGAGGTTCGTCATGTTGTTGTAACTTCCTAATTCAGTTTCCCCTTCACTACCCTCTTGCTCAATCTTATTCATCTCGCCATTCTCGAGCAAATGGACTTTGATTATTGAAGCCAGAAAATAAATGTCGGTACCATGTTTGTCCGGATGATCATTTTTCTCTCGCCATTGCTCGGTTCGCTGGGTTCAGCTGACACAAAAAGGGAGACTTGTTTCTAGTAACATCCTATTCAAATTCGGTTCTGAATAAGTGTTTGCAAAATTAATGCGGGAATAATGCTCTCAAGTAGTTTGACAACGATTCTGAGTTTAAATTTGTTTTTTAAGCGAGACATATTACTCATGAAGTTTTATTAGATCAAAAAAGGAATTTAGCGTATTTTCGGTTTCATCGCACACCAAGATTCATTGTAACGCTTGTTGTACTTGTACTCATTTAAAATCGTTGAGTTTACGAATTTTAAAGACATGTGTGAATGTTTTACCAGCTATTTTGGTACGTATGAAGCGCGTTTACAGCTTACACAAGGAGTACAGTTCAGTAATTAGCTCATATATTTGCTGCTAATGGTTGTCGTGTGATCCATTCATTTAGCGGAGTGGCGTTGCTGCGGGCAGATAAGGATAAATATTGCAGCAAGACCTGAATTCTATATCTGCCATTAACATTTGTCCACACCAAGGATGGACACCGTACGTGAGGGAAAGACCAACGCCAGCTGTCGCACGACGAGCCCAACTTCTTAACATGTAATAGCTTACATTGAAGCAGAAGAAAGGGTTGTAAAAGTTGAACCAGTTGACTCACGACACATTATGTAAGAATCTCTTGTTTCCATGTTAGAAATAATTACTTTCGTCTGGGACTTGAAAAGAAATTTCCCAAAATTCTTTCTCAAGAATGAGTTGAGCAGCTTGAAACTTGAACATGACCCCAGGTATTGCTACCATGCATATCCCAGGCTGACACACTTCAGTATTGGATTGCACTATCTTTGATTTCTCCGCTCGGCGCAACCTGAGTGAAGGTCACCCCTTTACTTGGAGCTGAAGTCTCGGGGCGGTCGATGGACGAACGATCAGCCGGTGTGCAGAGCTGCCAAAACGCATGTGCGTATTTGCCTCGTGTCCTGACATGAATATTTTGTAATTTCAAGAGTTTCAAGCACCAGCTCATGAATATCCTGCAATCATGTCAAATTCAAATATCCTTACTTGAATTTATTGTGGCATTTTTTGCTGAGAATATCATTGCTTGAATTTTCGGTAGCAGTTTCTGCTTCTAACATCAGGGAGCAAATTTTCTACTTCGTACTTCTGACATCGTTTGATGCATTTACCGCTGTAGGATCCGAACTGATGTCTGCAACATCAAGTTCGAGCTTCAAGACAGAAATTTGTTGGCTAATTTCAACTTAGGACATCATGGAATTTATTGCAGTACATCGAACAGCAAAATCATCTTCATCAAGATCCTCGAATGTTGAATATCGTTGCGTGAAGTGGCCGCACCGACGTAGTTTTCGAACACCATGACCAGAATTTCCAAAACAACATCTACCTTCTAATTTTAGCCTTTGCTGCAGCGCCAAGATATCACATGTTCTGAGTCGCTCGATCCCAGCCGCTCCGCTGCATTCCTCCGTCCGTTGGTATTTCTTGGTATATCTTCTATTCTAACATTGTTCTCTTCGTGCTTAATTTCTGCTCTTCTGCATAAATTTTTATCATATTAAAGCTATTTTGCTAATTCCTTCCATCTTAGTTTCATTCCAATGTATTTATTATTTTTATCACGCTTGAAGAAGCGTAGTGAAATATTTGCCTTGAGGGAAAACACAGCACATTGGAAATTGAGTTAACTCTTTGTTCATGATCTGTTATTTTGGTGCAAAATGCATTGTCTCGTACACAGCACTAGTTTGCACTTATATCGGTTCTAATTTGAAAACATCGTTCGCAAAGTAGTTAAATAGGCTAAATGGGTTTATTACACAAGAATAAACCTTGCTATGCTTGCAACTATGCACAGGCGGACGAGTCTTTATTTGAGTCATCGATTTCAACACCTTATTTTAGTTAAAATATAATTTGGTGTCATGCAAAATGTGGGCAAACATACCGAGACCGTTGTCGTTGTGGCATACGAGTCTTTATATAAAACCATTCATTCAGACACTTTCTCGTTAGGTAAAATATCATTTGGTGCGATGCAAAATGTGGACAAACACACCGAGACCGTTGGCATTGCGGCGCCGCCTTCGCCTCCTCACACTTGCCGGCCCAATTATTGCCTTATCTTGACGCCCCGGTCTAGTTCTAAGAAGCGACGATAAGCATATCGCTGGTCCGTGCGAACACCCTGCCTTAGCCCAGACGCACGTGTGTGTTGGAAGCGTCGTCTCAGCGAACCCTCATGAAGGAAGCAAGCAGCAAGGCGCTCCCTTCTCACAGATCCCCGATCGAGTGCCCCCTCTTTACTGCAACAAAATGGCCGACTTGGCGAGGGGTCGGCATGCCCAAGCTTTCTATTTATTGGCAGCCTGCCTCCCGCTGCGCATCGTATCGTGTTTTTTTTCGCGTAGCAACCATGTGTAGTCTTAATATTTTAAATTCATTTTTTAACTAAATGTTTTGTCGTTTTCCTGTTCAGAAATCATTTTTTTTAAATGTTTTAGTCGTTTTCCTGTTCAGAAATAATTTTTCGACTTAGAATTATGATCGCTGCGTGTGAAGAATAACAAAGACGTGACGTGTTAAACGATGTCGCCACAAATTTACGGAAATGACTTTCAAGTGTTCTCCTTACCTTTGAGTTTCGATTGATATTGGGAATAAAACCTAAAAACGAACAAACTTTGTGTTAGTATTTCAATCGATAAACCAACGTTTTCTACGTTAATCATGCACATGAATTCTTGAAACTTACAGCCTTTCGAATACTTAATTATGTAAACAAATTTCAGCCATGATTCAGCGAATTCTTGCAGCAACATCAGCTTTGAGCATCACGACACGAATAAATAATCACCGACACAACTGTGAGCTCTTATAATGAGCTTTTTTTAAATTTTGATGGGCTCCCACACAGTATCGTCTTGAACACACGTACGTGCATGTCAAAAGGTATTTGTGTTGCTGCTGCTCAAAACTTGACTTGCAATAAACTGCTCATAGTGCATGTATCACCTTTCCGCCACTGCCTAAATTTCCGATTGATTGCGTTAAAACTCGTGATCTGAAGAATTGATCGATTGCTATTCCATCATGATAGTTTGTCGTTTTAAATGCTCGCTCCTCCGTGTAATAGCCCATAGTTTGTAATAGTTCACGCGACAAGCTTTGTAACTCCGCTTTTTGGAAACGAAGGTTGGCCATCTGACATGACGGTATTGAATACAATTCAACGAGAGTAACTCTAATTGTGCGAATACTATTAAGTTCATGCTCCGCGAGTTCAAGATTCAGCGTTGTCGTTGGACTAATTCCTTGCGTTCACATAAACCTCGCTAAAACGCAGTTTTCGTAAAATTCTTGGCGAAATTCCCAGTTTTCTTCTCCTATTTTTCATGTCTTTCTTTTTTTCTCGTGTTCAACTTTCGAATTCCCTTTAGCGTTTGTTTCATCTTTTTCATTGCTGTGACGAAAATTTCAAACACTAAAGGATTTGAAAAAGTGCTCTCGCTATTTTTGACTTGCGAAAGTTTAGAATGCAATCCCAAATTATTTAATAATCTCATACAAGACACTTTGAGAAGAACTTGAGAAAGTGAATTTATATTCATTTAAGAGGGTTTCAGCGGAACGACAAAATGGAAACGCGCGCGAATCGCTAGCGATTCGAAATAGAATACGTTCATTTAATTGCGATTGGAGAATAAAAAATAGACCAAATTAACTATTTGCAAAAAGTACCATATATAATAGCATAAGTACAAAAAATATTGACTGATAAGTACTGACGAGAAAGGACGAATTTTACCTCCATTGTGGAGACTTCCGCACACATCGTGCTTCAAGGTTTAGTGTAGAAATTAGTGACCATGCATAAGAATTACTCTACATGGCAGCAGAAGCCTCTAAAGTCCTAAACTCATAGTGTGTGAGCCAGGCAACATTTACGATTGTTTACGCAGTTACCAAAAGTTCCATGATATACTGTGCAACTATAGCTGTAATTATTTAGGCTCATTTCAACGCTTTGTTTCAATTTACTCATATTTTACTTGAATTTTGTTATACCTTCAACTGCAGAAAATCAGGCTAAGCTCACGAGGAGAAAGCTATGTACATCTTCATTTCTGTGCGACATGACACACTCCATCATATCAAGCAAATGAACATAAGTAAGGGCGTTCAAGTTCAAGCAATTATACAGATCCTTACTTGGAAATTGGCGACGATTACTCAGCAATCCATCAACTCATTGCGCGCTTTCCGCTGAGTGCCTGGATTATGCGTCGCGAAATGGGAAAATTTCTTGGTGAGCAGAGTCGATTTTTAGAGAAATGGATACACCTTGCCATGCGTATTTTATTATTTTATAAGCCCTTCAGTGTTAATGTTTTTAAACTCTCTCCCATATCCTTTAAATTAGAAGTTTTCTGAGTATTTCCTGTCTGACTTGAACATAAATGCAAGATTTCATTATTTTGAGATTTGTGCTTTAGTCCTGGGAATGAATACCCTCAGGGTTGATAACAGGGACTGTATTTTGGCAGTCGTGTTGTGTGCTGTGCATAAAATTTTCACAACAGTCATCACTAATCGACATACGAGTGCAGTACACTGATATCTACTTACATGATTTGTGGAATAAACTCTGCGATGGATTCGTTTATCAGTCAAACGCGGAGTGGCTGTATAACTACTGTAGCCTTGCTAAGATAATTATTCGTCTTGTGCGTTGAAAAAGAATGCATCTAAAAACTTCAGCCGCCTGAAGTGTCTCGTCAAGGTACTTTCACAAATTTGAATCAAATTTGAATACCGAATGAGGAAAAATTTGTTCAAGGAATAGCTAAAGCCGTGTGATATGTTTTCCAGACTTTCATATTTTAGGTCACAAGGATAAGTTCACATCTTATTGATTTAGTCATTTTCTGAGAATTTACGGAGTTACAAAATTGCGTCGATGATGGCAGATTTTCCTTAATTCGAGATGAAGATATATAGCAGAAAACACATTTCATTTCAGGGAAGGGGGTAAAGGTCTCTCTAAACGTGCAAACGTACTCGAATTTGCGAAAAACAGCATGTAAGTATTTATAATGAAACAGTCTTAATGTTTGCAGGGAAAAAAATTACATTGGCTTAGTACTCAATGCCAATGCCTCTCAATTCTTGCTGTGTTTGCTTAATTAGGTCTTCGCGTGTATTAGAAATAACGAGGAAACCTTTCAACTCATTTTTCAACTATGAAGTAGACTTGCAAGCAACCTATGCAACGTCCAATCTGAAAGAGGACGAACTAAGAGCGCTCTCCCATTGTACGTTCTTACTGTTAGACAGTCGAAACCTGAGATGCATCTCTATACGACCCCTCAGAGGGATAAAACTATTGTATCTATGGGAATTAGCGCGCCCAGGGGGAATATGCGAGCTCCACAACTAAAGGTTATAGAAACGCCTTTCTTTTGTTGATTTAGAATAGGTTTTTTGATTTGTAACAGACCAGGTTGATTTGGTTCACTGTTGTCCTATTTTTAGCTCCTATTACTTTCTTCTTTAATTTTTATCAAGTTTCATAAACTTCTTTCTCAATTTACTGTTTCTATGCCCCTCGTGCATAAATTCCGTGTTCCCTTAACTCCATACTATTAAACGTGCCTTCCTTCTTCTTTTCTTTGGAACGCCTTTGTTACTAAGGAGGCTTAAACTAACATCTAATTTAATCTATAATCTAATCTGCATCTCTACGAGATTCACTTGCTGGTGTATTATTCTTTTCACCTGCTTTAACAACGTTGCTTGCCACATTCGGTCAAATGCTTCAAATCTTTCAACTATGATCGCACACGTACGTATTAAAATGCGTACAGCTTTGTTCTCTCATAAGTGTCAATTACTGAGTTGTTTCTTATTTCTTGAAATGTTGCCTCAAATGACTATTAATGAGAGAACTAATTTCACAAGGTTTAAGGAGGCAGAAAGAGTTAAACGGTTCATTCACTTTTTCTCAGCAGACAACAAGCTCTATTATTCGCTACAAAAACACACTCGATTCCCTTCTTCGGTGGTCCATTTACTGCAGAGAACTGATCAATTATCAAATTTGCTCTGCTGTCTCTTTGCCAGCGAAGCTGATCCGAGTTGCCAGATTGGGCTTTTTCTGGCCAACCTCCTTAAGTTTTTTCAAATGATATTTTGTCATAAAGATCACTGCATGTAGCAATACTACAGGGTTATCGAATGAATATGGAGTGGGTTTCTTGTCAAGGTCAAATTTTATTTGAAAAATACCTAAACTTGAGGGTTTTGACCAGAAAAGGGCACACGTAACAACCCTGAGGCTGACGAGATGAATATCAAACAACATCATATACATATTTCAAAAACAAATACAAACACTTAGGATCATCAGACGCAGTGAGTGCCAGGAAGGCGAGCGTTGAGGAAACAGGATACCAGGACGCGAGACGAATTTGAGCGTGGTTTCGACTTAGTTCAGTATCGTGTTTAAGGTAACAATTCAATGAGTTCCTCGTTTCCAAAAAGGGAAGTCTTTCATACTCTTTAGGTATCGTTTTCGTTGCGTTTATTCGATGTCGAAACAAAGTGCAGTTACTGGTGTATGTAATTTATTCACAAGCAACCACTCGCAAAAGAAAATTAAGTAACTCGTAGTTAGGGAAATTAGGGATTGCATTTAGCGAATTCCCAGATAGTCCAACTTTTTGACTGCCAGCTCTCAGACCGACAGTCGTAAAATTCTTGCTTATGTCGTTTACAAATCAACCGCATCTCTGAATTCGAGTTATGCTGTACCTGCTACCATGTAGTTTCAACACTTGTAAGGAAAATTGCGTTTGGGTCTGTCTGTGACGGCACTTGTACCTAATTTGATGATTTAGGATGATGTTGGCAATTACAGCCGTTGTCCTCAATGTTGTTCACAAAACTCATTAAAGTGAGCAGTTTTCGCATTTCCCATCATTGACGAGAATTTTAGCATCAACCGATTACAGTACGTGGCACAGGGGTTAGTGTGTTGGCCGCGTACCGCACATGACACGCGATGCGGTAAACTGTGTTAACTCTGAGCCAAATATCTGTGGTCAAATATTTGCAGGAATCAATCGATCGAACTATGAAGTGCTGGACAGAGTATTCATCGCATTAATTAAAACGTCTTTTATTATTACCATTATTATCAATTAATAAATAGACGGTGTATTTTTTCGTTTAAGGATAATTCGTGGTTATTCGTCTTATTTGTCTATCTCCTAATCGAACAACGTTTCTGATAGTAAAATGAAAACTTTCTTATAATTTTTCAGTAAGGTACGAATGTTTATGAGCACAGAACAGGGAAATTGGCGTGCAAATGTTTAAAATTAGCTTTCGCAAATTTGTCTACTTTGGAA
>JACJUY010010619.1:0-15287 GCA_014220935.1 Platorchestia sp. MABIK
CTTCAAAAAAGCCAGGACAGTGGCAACACGCCAAGCATCGGGGTACCGGTGTGTGGTCCAGATTTGGTTACATATTGATAGAAGCACTTTCAGTGCTGTAGGGTGCATTTTCTTCAGCATTTTATAATGAATGCCGTCTGGACCAGGGGAGGTGTTTTTTGTTTCCTTGAGAGCGTTTTTTATTTCTAAGATGGTAATAGGTTCGTTATAGGAGAGATTTTCATCTATGTTGAAAATAAGACTTCGACTCTCCTGCGGTCTTTTACAGGCAAAGAAAGCTGGTGAAAAGTGATCACCGCTACTGATGTCAGCGAAGTGCCGGGCTAGAGCTGCCGCAACGCACTGCGAGTCCGCGGTTTTCTCACCATTGACCTCCAAGCAGGGTGGGCTATAGCTCTGCTTCCCAGACATCTTCTTCACTCGCTGCCACACCTTCGACATGGGCGTTTCAGAATTTAGGGAAGATACATATATCTGCCATGAACGTTTTCTTGCTTCATTCTTTGTGTGCAGTGCTCTTGCTCTGGCTCTATTGTAGGATATTTTGTCTGCCATATTTTTCGTCCTCTGATAGCGTCGCAGGGCACGTTTTCTTTCAATATTGGTGATGGTGCATTCATCTGTCCACCAAGGAACTCTGTGCTGGAGGGCACCCCCCCTTGACTTAGGGATACTGATGCCAGCAGCGATCCGCAGGGAGCCCACAAACTCTTCCAATAAGTCTTCCACTGGCCGGGTCTCGTCAACCTCACACATTTGAGTGCTTCGAAACTCCCCCAGTCGGCTCGCCTCAAAATAAAGCGGGCTTCGGTGGAAGTTGGACGATTTTCCTCAAACCGTATCTCTATGGGGAAGTGATCACTACCGCACAGATCATCACAAACATTCCAGTGCAGATCAGCAACAACATCAGGGGTGCATAAGCTGAGGTCTATGGCCGATAACAAGCCTGTCTGCACATGGAAATGGGTGGGCAGTCCTGTATTTAATAAACATGCGTCTGAATCTGTAAATAAGCCATCAATGATCCTCCCACGCTGGTCGGTGGAGGGATTGCCCCAAGCTATGTGTTTTCCGTTAAAATCGCCCAATAAGAGCGCTGGTCGAGGTAGCTGGTCGTAAAGGTTCAGGAGACCTGCTGTAGTGATGGGATCAGCTGGAGGTAGGAACAAATTACAAGCTGTGAGCAAGCGTGGCCCAAGACCAAGACGCACCGCCACTGCCTGCAGCGCAGTGTTCAGGGCAAGCCTTGTGAAGCCCGTATCCCGCCTCACTAAAATAGCTAAGCCCTTGCCTGGCACCGGATTTGGTAGAGGGGAGAAGGTTTCTACGACGTAACTCGCCGGTGGCGTAGGTGTCATACTTCGGAGCATTGTCTCTTGGAGGCACACACAGCCCGGCTGAAACTCTTGTAGCAATCTTCTCAGATCACCATAATTACGGCGGTAACTTCGACAATTCCACTGCAGAAGACTCATTATGCTCATCGGCTTGAAGATCTCTCAGTTGGGGTCAGTTTTTTCACCGAAATTTTGTTTACTATCTTTTAGGTTTTTGCCACTCTCCTGCCTCGAGCTCCAAGGGAGCAGCTCCACATTAGGCGGGGGCATTGAGGGCATATCTGCTGGCATAGGGAATTTCTTCCTCATTTTAGTAGCTATACTTTCAGGTACCACAACAACACGTTCCAGAGAGCGAACACGATGGGTCACGATGTTACTTCCCTCGCGTCCTCGCTCTTGAGCCTCTCTAGGTTAACTGGACACTTGGATAGGCAAACGTTCCAGTCCTTGGGGTTTTACCGTTGGGTCATCTGAATTATCAATATGCTTAAAGGTGGGACGCTTTTTGGCGGCTTGCCCTGTCATCCCTCCAATTGGAGACGGAGTGCCGCTTTGCAGGCGCTTTCGGGCACCACCTGCGGTAGATGGATATTCAAGGGAGGTTTTACTCTGGGGTTCAGGTCTCTTATCCATTCCTTCCGACCCCGGGCTCTGAGAGCCTTGTTCCTTTTTCCCTTCCTCCCTAATAGATGAAACCTGCATTGATTGATCGCCGTCAGGTTGATCAAACACAGCTTCAAGATTGCTCCGGGCACCCATACAGATATCACCCGAAGCCGCACAGGACGGTGAAGGGTCTGAAACGGTACCGGCAGCGCGTGGCAAATCACCATCACTGGTCTCTGTATTTCCAGGATCAGAGGGCATAGGCAGAGCTGAAGATTGAGGCCCCCGTAAACTGAAAAGCTCTCTTGGGCCAGAGGTCTTCTCAGAAAAGGTTGCAGGCAGAGGTCTTCGCTCGAGGAGACGTTCTGCCTCATCCCGTGCACGCCGCTGAGCTGGCTGGCCAAGTGTCACACGGCGGGCGGCAGGCTGTGATCCTTGCCCGGATCGCTGGGTAACCTCAGCATAGGACATGCGAGGAGACACATACCGTGAAGCTACAATTCTTTTGGCCTCTCCATAACTAAGGTTTTCTTTCACCTGGGTCGCAGGAATTTCAGCTTCCATTTCATAGAACATACAAGATGCTGAGCTAGCCGGATGTGGGTCTTTACAGTTGGCACACCGAGCTGGTTGGCTGCAAGGCAGTTAATGCTGCTCCAATGCACAGTGAGCGCAGACACCCCGCTGGGCGCGACACGTCTTAGCGCCATGTCCAAAGGCCTGACATTTAAAACATCTCCGCGGCTTAGGCACGTACTGGCGCACCTGACACCGGGTCCATCCAATCGCAACGGCAGCAGGTAGTTGGCAGCAGTCGAACGTGACAATATACACTGAAGATGGACCAGCACACCACTCTCTTTCTTCTTAATACAATAAATTTCTCTGGCCCCAAAGCGCTCCAGCTCCTCTAATATACGAGCGTCAGTATATCTGGGGCGATTTGCATACCATATTGTACCCTTTGTTTGGTTAAGACGTTCATTAGGGCTAACTGTCACCTCTACCCCCGCAAGGGATTTAATGGTAGTGATAGAGCGGCTTTGGTGGTGATTTCTAACCTCCACCAACAGACTGCCATTACGCGTCGAGCTTCTGTGATTTTGGCAGGTTCGCCTGCGAGCCTGTTGCAGATCTCTCTATAGGCCTTGGCGACATTCACCTCGGCCAAGGGAGAGTCATCGTTGGCTTCAATTATATGAAATTTCTTGAATTCAGTCTCCGGTGTAATTCGCTGGTTTACATCTTCCGTCAAAGATCGCAGGCGGCGCCAACGTCGATTTTTCTTTTGGGGCAAACTCAGCGGTCGGCCACTAGAGGTGGGATCCGCACGATTTGAAAGATGATCTGGTCGATAAGGTTCATAAGTCAGTTCTCTGTCTTCATGTCCGCGAGTTGCTCCCTCACTCACAGGTTGGTGCTGTGACGATGGTGGCAGCTGCGGCTCTAAAAGGGAAAACCGGGTATCCACGTCCATACCAGAGGTCCGGGTCGTTACCGAGATGTCAGTAGCAGCAGTTACATTTGTTGAAGCGAGCTCATAGTTTAAGGCCCCTCTTTCAGGAAGAGTCGCTCCTCCCCTATACAGACTGGCTCAGGCCGGAAAAGAGACCCCCGAGCTGTCAGTAGCCTTCTGGTACATCTCTGTACTCAGGCGGGCGCACACTGACCAATAGGTGGTAAAAACCTCCTCCCACCGTCAGCCCTAGCCCGTGGCAGCCCCATGTTTGCTCGGGATAACGGGGGCTTTAAAACCCGTGACTGCCGGGGCCCGGTTTTATTTACATGGGTAGCCTTCCCATGACCCCTCTTTCGTCTGGCTACTCCGGCTGAGCCAGTCTGCCATGGTTGGACTTTCCGGGACCTGAGTCCCGACAGTATAGCCTCAAACCATCTCCGCAGCACTCAAGCCCTCCCACCACGTCAAGGCGAGCGGGATCGGACTAATGTTTTCAGGATCGATGCCCACCACTTACTCCCCGCCCAGCGAACTCGACGTCTCTTCCCGGAGGGAAGAAAAGTAAGCTCACAACTCCTTACTCTACTCAGGTATTTGAAGTGGACATTAACTCGACCCGAGCTGTGCGCTAGTTGTGAACGTCTCTCTCACTCAGCTAAACACTCAGTTGTTTTCACTGCCTCAAGGTACTCAGATGTAAAACACCCTGCTGTCAGACAGGAGAAAAGACATTTTACATTAAAACTTAAGACTATTGAAACGAGATAAGGCCACGTTAGAAAAGTTATATTTTTAAGAAACTTACATTAATAACTCAGAATCGAGTGGCCTTCAAGATTACACGTTGAACAGACAATTTGAACACTGCATAGTATATTAAAGCGTTACTTCTGTTTCCCCCTTGGATGATGCAACACAGTGAGGAGGGTTACAGTTTAGTTAACAAATACCAGAAAGGTTCTCAATTTCGGTGAGTGATATTAAGGCGAGTAGGTACCTTTACAGCGATGTTCGGACGCCTGCTTTAACTCATTGTGACCTAACTACTGCAGCATAAGCGAGCTACTTCACTGAAGGCAAGGCTGTGAGCGTTTTCTTCGAAAGAAAATTTTTCTGCTCACAATGCATAACGAACACATTGCAATTGCACAATGTGCAGCAGATGTCTTGCATCATCTTGACACCAATTTGTGTGCAGTACTGAAAGTTAAAATCAAGCGAGAGGTGGATATGGAAGAATAAACAAGTGTAACCTAAGATTGTACAGGAGTCAGATGAAAGGAAAGCTTGAAATTCCACGAAAAGTCTAACGAAAAAACTGCAACTGCGGTCAACCCAAAACCAGTAGTAACATGGGTTTGCTAGCACTTCAGTTACTCAAACTAAATAGCACCGAAGGTCACATAATACAATAAGTAGAGCTGTGCCAATATGCACCTTGCACATGCATATATGCACGCGCATACGAAATCATGAGCGCATAAAATATGCGGCTTCAGGTTAGATGTATGCGATTGCTGAGTGTCGTATGCACAGTACTCGCATTTATATGCAAACAATATGCGATCAAGTCTTGCACATGCTCTGCTGAATGACCGACTTCAGTTAGTTGGAACTTGTTCGATATTGTAAACATTGAACTCTAAGGTAATGATTCACTACAATAGTGCTCAATATTTACAATATCGAACATTTGCTACTAATGAAGAAAACATGAAAATAGGATTCCACAAGATTTCAAAGTAAAACAGGGTTTAATGCATGTGGTTACATATAATAATACTGTATTTTTTAATGTTCTCAAATAGGACACTTTTTCGTTCCTCAACAGGATAGCCATGCAGAATAGAATTGACACCCTAAATCATGGGAAGATCTTCTCGTGCTAGAAATCTACAAAAAAAGTTTTATTCTAATCAATTAAGCATGATAAATATCATCTTGTACATTGGTTTTTCAACTGCCGTATAACTATCACCAGGACGGTTAGTCCCTGTCGAGCCAGTACCCATTTCAGATATCTGGGTAGAGTGGGGTATTGCGTTTGAGTTTTCCTTTTACCCAACGGGGAAAATCGCCGCGCAGCGCCGGGATTCGAACCCTTGACACCTTCACGGAAGAGTGCGTTCTCAACCACTCGGCCAAGGCGAGCACTAAAAGATCGTTTCGTACGTTAAATGAGACATGGAGCTTAAACTTCCAGCTTTCGGTGATTTTATCGTAGATGAAAATGAATCAATATCGGTTAACTTTGTGCGGAACCAGAAATGGTTATCTTCGTTATTCATATGTATGAAGTTACAGCAGATATTTTGACAAAAACAGTGTATTCTCTCATAATAAATTGCATGACAAACCTACAGTTTTCCGGCAAGAAGTACAATACAGATTTCCATCCCGAAAGTCATATTCTGGGAATTCATTCTTGAAAGTATCATGCCTAACACTTTGTGATACTTTGGGATGGCGAAACTATAAATAATGGTAATCATTAGAATACTAAAAGAAATTTGTTCACTACTTCATTCATCAACATATTATCCAACACATCTGTAAATTTCAATACAAAAATTAAAAAAAATTTTGATAAAAAGTTCTCATAATCTTCCTCTAGGTATTCCCCCTCATTCCGGACATCTCACGAATATCAAACATTTGCATTAGGTTCTGAATAAACAAATATTGCAGGAATATTCAAATCAGCATATAATCACTAAATGTCAATTGCAGATTTTATTGTCCGTATGCAAGTCCATGAAGCTAAATCACTTTAATGATGCAAATTTTGGGAATTTGTGGCATATTCGGAATTCGAGGGATTACCTTATTGAGTTATTTCTCCTTTTTTATGAAGAAGCAGAGCACAAAAATGGGATTTATTTTTGATTCACTAAACGCTGTTTTGGGAATTGATAAAAACTTCACAGTTACATTTCCTTTTTAAAACTTTGTACAAATAGGGAGGCGTATGTGTAGAACAAAACAAGAAAACCATCACTAGGTGTACAATAACTATTACACAATGCAATTCTTAAAAACTTCTAACTCCATTAAATTCAGTTCGGACACCTCTATTGTATTTTATTTATGAACCAAATTTAACAACTGAAGAACAGGTCAAGAAGGTAACCTGGGCACCGGGTAAAACTTGCGATGCTGCTTTAGCAACTGATAGTTGTATACGAGAGGTCCCATCAATGTACAAAATTTCTGGATCAAGGAACAAATTTTCAGTTTTACATTAAAAAAATCAAATTACATCATTCGTATAACAGCATAAATGCAATGATATCGTGCAAATGCGTAATGTATTTTGCATTTTACATGTTATATTGCATATGTGATTTTGCAAATGCACAAGATAATTCTTCGCATTGCATGAAACATTCTGCATATCTCTTGACGTGCATATATGCAAGTTATGCAGTGGCACAGCTTTAATAATAAGCATCAAACTTTTCCAATTTACCTCAGAAGATGAACACCAGTATTACTTGAACATCAAAATTATTTGAACATCATGATTTTAATTACAACTCAGGATCATAGTTGTCGCCCCATTAAAATTTTGTACATACTACAGGACATTCGAACACACTGGGCAACCAAACCACGAAGAGGGTTTCAGCTGCCCACCCATTTATGGCCGGACGCCTAACCCACGCTGAAACCCCCCCGAGACACCAGCACAGTGCGCCCAGCTATACCGCAGTTTCCTCATTTACAATCTTCCAATACATCACGTCTGTCTTTAGTGCGTCACTGTGCGGCTTCCCGCTAAATCTCAGAATACAGCGGTCAACCCAAGCGAAAAATCTGCGGTAGTTCGTTTGGGTCACCCCAGGAGAACTCCGAGTTTCTTATTCTCGCCAAGCATGTACAGCAAGGTTTATCCCTAAAGTGTTGAACCCAATTTCTTTGAGATACAAATTCTGTTCCGTTGAACGTCAGTCGCAACACTTCTTTCCATCGCATTTTTCCGCGTGCACAGGCCATCAGCCAAAAAGGATATAAAAACGAAGCATTCCATTTCATCCGATGTATTAGATCTTCTAAAACAAATGTAACACTCAACCCACAGCCATCCTGGATATCGATACACGTGTGTCACCCACCTCAGGGAAGAAGTTTTTCGACACTCAACAGTTGTGATACGTTCTACTAATGGAGGAGCTAAACTACGCTAAGTCATTGTCCAAATTGCAGGTCAAAATCTTAAAAGTTTTTTATACTTATATGATTCGCGATCAATAAGCGTTCACACCTAACAAATATTACCTTATACCGGAGATCAAAGAAAGCGAAAAGAAGAATAACACTCGCGAGAGAGCAGGTCCCAAAATAGAGGAAAATATGAACTAAGGGGCTTACACTACACTATCAAACAAAACAACCCTCAGATTCGCATAACATGTGCTGCCTGTAATTTGGTGGTGAGCTTTTAGCGTAAAATTTCCGTTTCATAAAAACTTTTGCCAGGATAATTGACTCAATTTCTCCTCTACTCATTATGATGCTAAAGGGCCGGAACGCAGCTGATCCGCATGCAGTGCTTGGACCAACAAAAATCCTCTCGCACATAAAAAAAAACAAGTACTAGGAAGCCAAAGTATGCTCGAGCAGGAGTTTGCTAAAATAACACGTTTACCATCTCATCAAAAGAGAAGGAAAATGAAAACGGCATGCTAACTTTAAAATTAACACAGATAGCAGATAAAGAAAGAAAAATCCCATAATAGAAATTATTTCAAATTAAAAACATTTCAGCGATGTCTGTCAACAAGTTTTATTTTTTATTTAAGACATCCGCGACTTACGGGAGAGAGCTCAACGCTTCTTTCTGTCGTAATAAATCACAAAAATCTAAACCTTTTAGTTACATGAGAGCAGCAGAGAAAAGCAAAAACTCCATTGTGCGTCTTTGGCAGCGAATTAAAACACGAGGCTAAGCATGCTTTCACACGTCAAACATGGGACACAGAACACGATGTAGGAGAAAACTGGGAGAATCAAAAGCTAAAAAAGTGATCCGTAGGCTGGAGACAACGAGACCAGTGTAGGAATCACAACAACGACGTGATGTCTCATCGAAACGTTGAGAATGAACACTCACCACAGTTGCAGGCGGTCGGTCACAAATTGTGTTGCGACGATGCGCACGATAGCTCAATAATAGCTTTGAAAGTACATGGGTTTACTTTTTTACACGTTTACGAGCACTAATATTCTCTTCAAGAAAATCAATTGCGAAGTTATACAATTTCAACACCAAGTATTAAAAAACTAACGGTTTGCATTGAAAAAACATTTTTTCGAATAATACTAATGATTTCGACTCCAATATCGCGATTGACAACGTCAAATTAACAGAATTAGACAGAAAGGGACGATTTAAAACATGAAACTAAATTTAACTCTCTAGAAATGATGTCCCTGCCGATAAATGATCAAACACAGCGCTTACGAATGACCAATAGGTCGCAGATCTTTGGTTAGGTCCAGGAGTAGACATTTCAGGAAAAGAATTGAAGATTTGTCCTATGTCGGAGATCTCTTTCCCTAATTGAGAGTTCTGGAAGTAATTCACTACAAAGGAAATGGAGGTAAAGCTGATTGCTACACAAAAGTGAGGCAAGGGCTATTTCTAGCAGCGACACAAAGAAAACAGATTTTCACTATACTGAGTACATCAAAAAGATGCAGCAAGTCTAAACTCAAGATTGATCATAATAGATGCTCACACGTAGCCAATAATAATGAACACAACCGAAGAAATTGACAAAAAAAGCATGGAAACTTACGCAGAATGTTGCTAAAATACCACACAACACTGCGAACTACTCGTATTGCTAATGCTCAAAAACAAGGAAAGTCGGGTGACATGGATGAAAAATGAATGCGCTCATACGACACCAAAATTTTTCACGAAATTCTGCATCACTTATGACACAAGCTATTTACCACGACACACCGTAGACGTTTGGCTTGAATCTGAAGCATAACGTTCTCCAATGAAAATTTTTTCATATTTTCTGTTAAATGACTGCTAGGAGCCGAGAGTCAGGGGATATTGAAAAATATAGAATAAAATTAAATTCAAGTGAAAGCTTGCAAGCAACAGAAGAAAACGGAATATCTCATAAATAAATACCAAGAAAATGTCTCGACTCCACAGGCGAGGTAAAATTTTGGCACACCCAATTACAAACCAATGCAGTGACTGCGTTCGGAGGCAATAAGAAAACCTACAAGTCGCGGAAGGACTACGCAAACTTGAAAGAGGAACGACACAAATAATACGAAGTTATCAGATGTAGACATCAACTAAGGTAGCGAGAGTGTCAATCCCTTCTGACGGATGGCGCGGCAGCACTTCGTAGACACCTGTGTCACTCAGAGTATCGGCTGTCTAACGAGGCATAAGCTACTGTTATCTCACAAGGTATAAAACAACGCAACTATTATGACGTGGTTTAACGATTCAACCATTATGGCAAGGTATCGAGACAATGAAACCTAATGGTCAGGCACTGTCAAACACAAATAGAAGTATTATGTCCGGGTACTAACATTTTGCTGGCGAGCAACTCATACAAATGGACAGATAAAATATCTTCAGCGCTGCAGCCAACAATGAGCATTTGCAACAATAAGGAACTAAGAGCATTTGAATTAATGACTAACGATGATGAAATTAAAGCTAATGTGACAAACTCAATACCTGAGTTAAGGATTTCTTTCAATTTTTCTGAAAGAATAACAAAAATATGCAACACAGCAGCCAGGTGAACAAACCATGTTAAAGAAGCAATTATTTCAATGACAAAATTCCAAGAACATCAAAATGAATGGAAATTGTAACTTTGGCCTAAAATGAATTTGAAAATATAACGTGATTCAAGAATTGAGAGGTCAGAAGCTATCAATTCTTAAGTGAATTAGACTGCTATCGATGGTAAAACAATAAAGCGCATAAGCAAGCTTAAGCTACAGTTCATAGAAATATTACACAAAAATTACGTGAACAACAATGCCTAAAACGTCTTTCATGAATAAAGCAGTCAAACGTTTAGAGAATCGGCATTGACACACATTCGATGCTCACCGAACCCCACTGTCCATGAGCCACCAGCCCCAGGAGTCGTGTAATTACAGTAATTACTCGCATTGAAAACCAAAGGAAGATTGGCAAGGTCAGATTATAACAATGGCATGAGCAAGCAAATTATAACTCAGGTAATATGTCCAACTCGATGTCATACGAACCATTAGTCAATACAACAAAGAATGTAAATAAACTGAGTTCACAATCACGAAAAGGAGAGACGAGGAGAGGAACTGATCAAGAGCATGAGGTACGCTACGGACATAGTGATGTCCAACAGAATAGGGAGAGCATGAGTAGTTTGCAGTGCTGCCTTGTTCTCTACGTGTAAAGTGTGCGCTAACTAAAAATACTCCACATTTTATTGGAGGGCGATCCAAACTCAAGCGTAAACAATAGTTTGCAGCCGTGCTTTTATCAAGAAATAATGACCGTCATCCTACGTTAATGAAATGAAATGCCTTTTCGCCGGCTCAAAAACTTAACAGAAGGTCAGAATCAAGCCAATACATTTGTCGTGAGCATTAACATCCTTTTCAGCCAAAAACTGATACTTGCCAGATGCCTAATTTTAAATTTCTGATGAGGATTATTTACAATCCAAGACGTCAAATCACATTCACTTGCTTCACAGCAGACCGACAACAACCAAGTTGTTCATCAAGCATAAAAATGGGACGTTTCATTTACAATTGGAAACTGATTTAACTTCAATTTATACTTCATATATGAATATTTTTCTATCCAATTCAAGAGATAGATGGTATCCTTTATCACGCTTAAAAGTACATGAAATTATTGTCCAAACATAGAAAACAATTACGGAATGAAGCCTCAATGATATCAAAGTACTCTACTTATTCACAAGCTTCGTAACTCTCAGAACACACACCTAGACCAATTGGCGATTGAAAAGAATTGGTATTTAACGGTGATTAGAATAGCTACCCTACTTGAACAGTATGACAATCCCTCGAACAGCGTCCTATAAAAGGACGACCTACAGGAAAGATCGTTTCAAATCTGTGTTTTCTTCGCTCTGCCAAATCAATTATTTGAGATTAGGGTTCACAACTGCTACTGAGGTTGAAACGCTGGCCACACGCGTACGCTGACCAGTATCAGCAAATAGGAAGATAACAGGGAAAACTATGTTCATTTGAACGTAGAGCGCATGGAGCGCTCTGAGTCACCACGTCGCTTCAGCATCATCTGCACAAAACTGGCCCAAACCTAGAAGTTTCCCTGGAGTCGGAATTTAGGAAGCTTCAAAAGGAGAGATTTCTGACAATACGGTTAGAAAATGGCCGCCTAAAAATGAAATATTAGGAAACGGGAAAGCAACAGACCTTTACCAGATTTCACCTGGCCTATTAAAATAAAGATGAACGCATTTTTTAAGAAACCATTGCAAGCTCAACAACAAGCATCTCAGTATGTAGCAAGCTCAACAGATGTAAGCTTTCAACTACATGGTAAGATAGCCACACTTTAACGACTAAAACATGATCACCAGTACACAACCAAAACCAAATGTTCCCACTTTCTACTGCTTTCTATAGAACACAATTATTTCAACTTAAAAAAACGTTGTAATGAATGTATTGAAAGTCTTATTGTTTCTTTCCAATATGGATTCATATTTCTAAACAAAAAGCACTAATGTTTTGGTATTTGAATAAACAGTCACTAACGGCACTCAACAGTTGCATTTAAACAAATCTCAATTTTTTGAAAATTGTATTAAGCATATGTTAAACTGCACCGGATAAAACAAACGGGAGAGTTTCGTGAGCACGCCCTTCAAAATGTTTAATGGAACATTTAAAGTAAAGGAGGCAGCCACGCGTGAAGAAATTTATTCCTACACGCACTTCCAGTCACTGTGCCCACAGACCATTACACACTCTTTGCTAGAGCACAAAGTCGAACTCAGAAAGTTAGCGAAAAAAAAATGTTCATTTCAAAGCTTTAGTACTTTAGGCATCTTGCCTTCTAATCCACAGCCTCGAAAAATTGCAGCAATGCAAGCAAAATTTTTAAAAAGCGCATCCCAGCCAACAGCAAACATACCCACGCTACATGGTGACACGCGAAAAAAATACTATACCCTGCTCTTCATTCAGACCTACTCAATCTCACAAAAGCGGGAGTTCCTTTCGGTGCATTGGGGTTATATATAGAGTCTTGAATAATTTTGTGTTTTCAAAGGTTGGATCCATTTTTTTTAACGTATATCAATCAGTAGCTCCCTCGATAACAAGACAAATCAAACTGCTTCTAAAATAAATTCGCAAAAAAATTACGAGGTTTTAGGGGAAGCTTTCCGGGGACTTTTGACTTCAGCAACAGCAGGCGCCCCAGAGCCCCCAGGAGTATCGTGCGTCATTCGCGCGGAGGCGATTCCGCCTCCAGCATCCTCACTCGACTCGTTACTTGACCGGCACCTGCAAAACACGGTAAATTTTGTCACCTCTGCAGACCACAATTTCGCGGCGGAACAATGCATTCGAGGTCTGAGAAAACACTTCGATAGGATTTCATTGGACACTGGGCGCATAAGCTGGTTAGGCTTCAAGTAAACTGTACCAGCTCATGCAGCCCTGTAAACTTGCCAAGCGTTATCAGAAAATGAATTCTAAAATTTTCAAGAGTGCTTTAGCTCTACCAGACCCAATCATACATTTCCTCAATTTCTGACAACAAATGTAGGTCAACGTAACTTTCTAGGCCTGACCTAACCTATCATGCCGAAACAGAGCTGGAGTCCCTCAAATCACCGCCAGATGTTACAGCCCAGCTTCTCAGACGATTAGATAAATCAGAGGAAGGCGTGCGTAGCTTTATGTATCCGAGCTCCAAGCTAGTCAGTGTTACCCTTCTAAATACGTAACATAAGAGTGTTGGGGTGTCTACTGCATTGGGTAAATTTCACCTAACTATTTAGGAATACAAATCTGCTCGATTAGTTCAAACTAAAAAAAATCCTACCAACTAGAAAGCTCTCGTGCAGCCAGGGAGAAAAAAATCAAGCATAAAACTTGAACCGTCGATAACACTTTAATATAGAGAACACAGAAGACAATAAAACAAGCCAGAACATGTAAAACACTTGTAAAGCTATTGAATCAAAGTTAATTTAACAATGAAATTATAAATGCTCTAAATAACTAATAACAAATTATTTAATGCCATAAAAACTATTAACTACTTTCTAGGCGTTGTGAATAATAAGAAAGATTTTTACACTTTTACGTGAAAAATAACAAGGAAGCAAAGAATGTTAAATGCACGGGACGTGATGACAGAGGGCAGTGGACCAGATGAACTGCACCAGCGGTCCCCAACGTGTGTCTGCAGAAAGCTACCTTCTCGTTTTGTTTGAGAGCTAGAAAATATTAAATTTGAATTCCTTTCACTCCCGTGAAAGTGTGGTGGAAACAGCAAGTTAATAACTTAACTCGTTGCTGCCTCTGTTATTAGGTTGGGAACCACTGAACAAGAAAGACAGCAACAATACAAGCCATTCAAAAGGCACAAATGAAAAAATGATGAGTAAAGGGCAAAATGGGAGCACCTATGCTTGCCACCACGCCTGTTGCGCTGCTTCTTCTGCACGTAGGTGGATGATGCGGCTGCTTTCGGTGTTTTGTCCTGCGCATTGGTTGATGAGGCTGTCGTGACCGGTGCACTGAAGCCAGGTTTGTCAGGAGCCATGGTTACACCGGCAGCCCCGGGGAGTTGCGCATTGGCAGGAGTGGCAGGAGCTGCAACATCATTGAAAGCCACTAGCTTTGATGAGGAGGTACCTGAACTTGTTTTACTCTGCTCAATTTGACAATCGGGCGGTGACAACTGCGAGTGGACAGCTGTTGCGGGTGTTGAAGATGCGAAGTGTTGCGGTACAGATGAAGAGTTCGGAGGACTCACAGGCAGGGGATGGGCGGTATTGCTTCGATGCTCAGACGAGCTCGAGGCGGTCGGGCGCGGAGACGTTGTAGGTGTGACGGAAGCAGAAGAAAGTGCACCGGTAGAGTGGACGGTGGAAGAAAAAGCGCTGACAAGAACAGTACCCACACCAGAAATAGCACTCGAAGAGACACCAGGTGACGTTGTGCAGGAGGCTGAAGCAGTACTGGCAGGTAGAGTCCCCACAGGCAAGTCGCCGGTAGCAGCACAGGCAGGAGTGTTGGCAGCAGCCGCTGCAGCAGCGGCGGCTGCGCTCTACAATGCCACAAGCAGCGCATAATAATACAGAGAAAAATTGGTAAAACGCCGAACAGGAAAATAACGCCTTTAATGACTAAGAAAATAAACAACACTCGCAAAGAGGGATAACGCGTTTCACGTTCTACATAGGAAGAAAGTCAGATTTTTCATCTCCTATAAATAAGAGAATGTGAAAAAGAAGTGAAATGTTTCCAAGCATCCATAAATTAGCCAATTATTATATTAATTAGTTGAAAACTCCCTAAATACAATTAGGTTGATCTCAAGTGAGCGAAGAAAATGAACCATTTAACAAGGGCTGTAAAAAACGGAATGTAAGCACAAGGTGCGTTTCCACGTAAGATAGATAGATTAACTATAAAAAGGAAGACTAAAGCCACGCTTCTTAAAACCATTTCTTATGAAAGAAAGACAATTCATAAAAGTGAACGTTTAGACCATTTTCACTGGTCATTATCAACACTTAAAAGATAAAACAATAGTACAGTTAAATGATGATCTATTACTACACTCTAAACAATATATGGTGATCGATAAAAACTAT
>JACJUY010010622.1:0-11615 GCA_014220935.1 Platorchestia sp. MABIK
GGTTACACTGCTTTCATGTACGTGCAAGGCATCTTCTGTGGAACACACCTTGGGGGGGGGGGAGGGGTTAGATTCCCCTTTCTTTAAACTCCATGCTAAATGGTCCCTTCCTTCTTCTCATTGAGAAACCTTTGTTGTTGTTGGGAAGACTTGAACTAATTTATCTAATCTGATTCTGTTTCTAATGCTGCTTTTCTGTTATGCTATATCGTTTTCTCTACGTTTCCAAAGGGGGGTATCCACGACAGAACCTACAGCCTCTCTGGACGCATTGGTGATGGTATGGAAGGCACCATCCAGATCATCATGTCGTACGAGGTGAGTTGGAAAGTGGTCAGTCTATTTTGCAGTGCTTTGCATAACAGACTCGCTCAATTTTACTTTATTTTGCGTGAGGTTGTGTAAAATCTCTTATTAATTTGCTAACTTAACATTGATGGAGAGTTACTCTTGTAACTCCCCTAATCCTTTCGGAAATGATGCACAAAGCAAATGTTGAGTAATCAGCCATCTGGTAACCAGCTCTACTTCAACTTCATTCTATTCAGTAGCACATCCATCGATATTTCTCCACTCGTTTTCCTGCACATTTCTCATCAAATAACGAGTGAAGCAGGTCGGCTGTCGTGTGTGTCGTATGTGAATGTATTTTGGAGCTCAATAGACGTCGCTAATTACAGATCCTGGTTATGAAAGCTTCTGGGATTCAAGACTCGCTTTCAAGAAACTTTCTTCATTTTTATGTTCTTTTCTTGGTGAATGAATTGAAAGTATCACTTCCAAGAAAGAATATTCATTTATATGTACTAATATGGGTGAATCTTGATGAATAAGTTGAAAATGATGCCTATTTATGGGTATGGGCTCAATATGTACCATCATTACAGAAAAATGTAGCTGCGCCTGCTGTGGCTGCTCCAATGGTGGTGTATGGAAGTCCTGGGTATCCTTCAGTGATTCCGTACGCTGCGTCTCTGCCCGTGTACCACCTGCCTGAGAGGACCCGGGGGTACACTCCGCAAATCTCGCAAGAAGACGTCAAGCAGGTTCGTGTGCCTTGTTTGAAGGTCCTTTCTAGCTTTAACACGTTCGTTGACTGCATGGGTTTAACTGAAGCTCAATGTTCAATTCAAATTTAAAGTCAAAAGCTGTTAGAAATTTTAAAAATACTAAACATTAACGAGATATATTAAATACCATTAATTTTAAAAGATTGTTGAAAAGTTTCAAACGCACGACCCACCAATGGGTTGGGTTGCAGACAACGTGTTAATTTTAATCGATATCTGATGAACCTCCGTTTAGTACAGAAGAGATGAAAATTGTTCCAGGCTATTATTTTAGTGTTACCAACCCACATTACTCCAATCAGGAGGATACAACTGTTGTATCTATTGAAATTAGCGCTTCTATGGAGACGATGTAGGACCTCAAAATAAACATTAGAGGGCTTTCTCTTCCTTAGAATAGGAAAGAGTTTGTTTTGTTACCGACCATTAGTTTTCGGTTCTTGGTTGCCCCTTTTCCGCTTGTATAACTTTGTTTTTATTCTTTCCTAATATTCTTTTATAGCACCGAGTGTAGGGATACATCTTGTGCATCAATTCCTCGTTCTCTTCATTCTATTTTGGATGATGCTTTCTTCCTTGCTCTCTTGCTGGCACTTTTGTTGTGGTTAGGGAGGCTCAAACTAACTTCTAATCTAATCTTTAATTACGGCTTTAGCCAGTAAAAATGTTCCGATTGTAGTGGTAAAATTTGGCGCTACCTCATTTTCCTATTCTGTGGTGACACCTGTTTCGTTTTTTTGAACCTCTGTTCTCGGGCTGCTATTAGTTCTAATCAGCATTTATGTGGTACGTGACTTTCCTCGCTGATGTTCCAAATAACTTATGGCCAATTTTTGCGAAGCTACTGTTGAAGGAATTATGAATTGGTTTACTTCTCGATTTGGGTATGCCCATTCCATTTTTCTTTTCACCTTCACATGTGAAAAATGACGTGGTATTACTGTTCAGAGTGAAGAAGGTTAATGCGTTTTCTCTCTGAGAAGAAAATGTATCTTGTAAAGGCATAGTTCTGTCCAGTTTATAAGCATAGTAGTAAAACCATTTTTTTTATTAGTTGAAACCAAGCAGTAAATTTCAACAAAAAGCGTTGAAACCCTTAAATTTTTAGTTCATTTTCTATTAGCTCCCAAGTTTGTAACTAATTCGTTCATTCATCATCCAGGTAAGCTCGATGTTCCCAGAGATGGATATGGAAGTTGTGCGGTCTGTGCTGCAGGCTTCCCATGGCAACAAGGAAGTAGCAGTGGAAAACCTTCTCGCCATGCAGCAAGCTGACCAGTGATTTTTCTCTTGGTATGTCGAGGATATTTCAACAAAAAAATGATCAATTGCATGCCTATAGTACTTATATTGACAGTGAGTGCTCATTTCAGTGTGCCGCATTTCTGCATAGCGTTATCTTTGTTGCAGCGTTCTCTGAGGTGTAACATTTACTCCATGTTTGCCTGTCCAGCTTCGCGTTCTTTCAGTCAAGTGGCTAAATTAATGTGTAGTCCTCTTCTTCCTGTGATGAAGGGTGTCATCTGTAATTTATGCTCTAGAAAAATGGCGTAATTGGGCGATGTGCAGCAAAAATTCCCATCATTCCCTGTATAGATTTTTTTGTAGGATTTGATTGTGAATTTATTTTACTATGGGATGCTACTTTTAGCGTTATAAAGAAGTATGTTAATTATAAATGTACGTGGTAATGATTATTCGAAATATTCTGTGAGGTAATACGACAGTGGCAATATATGATAAGAATTTGATTCTGGCATGGAGTGATAACTGCACTTTGCATTCGTACGCTGAACTACAAAATGTGATCCTTAATATTTACTTGCCACAGCGGACTTTCATGCTTAGTGTACTTAAGGTGAAGATGTTGCCAGTCCCTAAAAGTATTTTTACTGCGACTTTTTTTATCTTTGATTTTGATTGCTATCAAAAAGCACTATCGTAAAGCCATTGGTCCCAACTTTGCCTTTGTATCGTTTTAATCTTATTAATTTTACCTCAAAGCTGTTAACCATTTGATATGTCTATTGTATTTTTGAGTAGTATTTGCTTGAGTATTATTTGTATTTTATCGTTCTAGTCTAAAGCTTGAACTGTTCATACAGCAGCTACGTCTTGAAAGTTACCAATAAAGTGAAACTTTTTTAAAAAAAGTCCTCTGGAATTGCCTTGGTGCAATATCTTGGTACGTTCTTAGTGTGCCTTCCTTCTGTCGTCAGAAGTTTTGTTATACATTTAATTTAATTTCTCAACTCTTTTGATTTATGTCAGAACCAATTTAACCTCTGAAAGTTGAACAGCCTAAATTATCCAAGAGATACGGCAACTCAGCAGCCGCACAGGAACTTTAAGATCAGACAATGAATATGGCATTGAAGAGACAATAGTCGCGCCGAAATTGCTTGAATTATGCAATTTTTACGAGTAACTTTCTGACTTTAAGCAGCGTGGCGGATTATTTTCCGGGTACACGATCGAAAACGAGGGAATTAAAATAATTCTGCTCATTAAAAAACTTGAATTCTTCTTCCCCGAAGGATTGATTACATGGCTATATTTTTTTCACTTGAGTAAAGTAATTATTTCAATTCTTCACTCCACATTTCTAAGAAAACATTTGCTGCGTTATTTAAACCGCTGATCGAAGGGAATTACGTTTGTTAAATGTAGCCTGTTGATTCAGAATTATCCATGTACTGTTGAGTATTTAATGTTTGCCATATTTTATCAACATTAATTTTAAGTTTACCAAGAAAGTCGTGCGCGTTATTTTAGCTTCAAGTTTAGCTCTTATGTTGCGTCCGCGGAGCATTCGAGGTGATGAGTATTCCCAATTGGATGAAGGACGCAACTGTCGGATTTTAGGAATACTTTCATGCAAATTTTGGTATATAAATGTCGTTATGATATTAATAAATATAAACTATGTAAGTAACTATACTCTAGCAGACCTTGTAAATCATATTAGTGTTCTGTAGTACACTTACAAATGCTAATGTGGTTCTTCCTACCAATGCAAAACAAGTTGGCGAGTTTTATCCCGTGTGATATTCAAGGTCTTGTGCGTTAGAGAAAGCGTACTGTACATGCCTGTCGTACTGAAGCACCAAATTTTGTCTCCACGAAGATATGTTTTCCGCACTCAAACGTCTGAGTGAAGAAAACACATTAGCAACTACCCTAGAAACAATGGTTTAAATAAATATTCATATACATCGATCGCTTTATTTTGATACAGGACTAGAATCAAAGAAACGAATATAATTTGTATTAAATAAACACAGCAAACAAACTTGCGAAAGCGTTAAAAGAATGTAGATGCTTTCCAAAGAGTGACAACTTGCCCGACATGCAACCGAATGCATGCACTATTTTGCACTCGTCAGAATGGTTGATATAGCAATTAATTTAAGATTAGAGGTTAATTTAAGCCTACCTAACCGTAACAAGAAGCGTTCTAAAGAGAGGGAAGAGCCACTTACTATGAAGATAACGGAACGCGGTATATATGCACAAGGTGCTTAGAATCAGTAAGTTGAGAAAGAAGCTTATGAAACAACATAGAAGTTCAAGAAGGAAGTAACAGGTTCTAAAAACCAGACCAGCAGTAAACCAAAAATTAGAACAGTTGGTTTGATCCTTCATCTCCATCGTTCAAGTATTTTCACAGCGGAAAGGAGGTGCCATAATAAGATTGGACTACGGAAAACAAATATACACACAAGGTGTGTTCCCACACATAATACCTCGCGCATAGAAACATTAAGTTAGGAGGTAAAGAAAATAAAGACACTCAAATAATGAAACAAGGGATGAAAATTAAAAGAAAGAGCAAAAAAAAATGGAAGTCCTGAAGGCCTTTCGCTGTATTAACCAAAAATTATCTTCCCTGGCAGCGCCAGGCCTAATAAAATAAAATAGACAACCCTAATCAACCTAATCCTACGGTCTTTCCTATGCCCTCTGAAAGGATTTATCAGATAATTTCTCGCTAAAATTGACACTTGAATCAATAATAATGTCCTTACGAATTCGAAAGTCTGTTGACAAACGCATGTTTACAGTAGAGAGCGACGATGTTAATAGTCATAACATAGCACAGTGAATAGTTTTGATTTTCAATCCTTAGGTAAATTCTATTAATATATCATACCGCTTGAAAAGAATAATAACCGCCGAATAAATGGCTAGTCATGGATCAGGCAGTATCTATAAAATAATACAAGTATAACGGCAATAGCAATGACCGTACGTTATATCAATTCGCATAATTATTGAGGGTGCCAATCAGGGTAAAATTTTGAAGACAGAAGAGGCCATGTTAATTTTAGCATTAGCGGCAATATTAAAACAGAAGCAGCTTTAGTACGAGAACAAAAGTACATTTTTCTATTCTGAAGATGTTGAGAACACGAGCAAGTTTCATTTCGATCTGACGGAAAGGAATTGAAGATAAACGTTCCGTAATAAAATTAATCCTATTAACACAGTAAGTGAAGCTTCAAATGCACACTACACTTTTAGATTCGCTTGTCAGCTTCATCAACTTCAAAATAAAATAACGTCACTTACCTTTAAGCACTTGTTCATACAAATACGCATCTTTCACTTTACTTATATTTCGTTTAATGCGTAAGCTATACTACAATAAGATATTTGTGCAAAAAGAAAATTTGCATCTCCCTAATAACTCGCGACTTCGATGACCGGATTGCTTCGTCCAACTCATGCAACGCCTGTGCTATAAAAATATACTTTCATTTAACCACTAAAAGCTCACGATGATTTTAGAAAGAGAAAAGATGAAAGAGTGAGCGTCTAGAAGCATGTATGTCTCGGGAGTTGAGACTTTAGAAAAGAGCATCACGCATAAATTTATTGCAACTTAAACTGCGATTGCCACCTCCCACTTCGATTCTCTCCCGTTTCGGAGATGCTAAAATCAACTGAGGGGAATTTTCAAGACTAAAGTATTATTAGCGCGCTTTGAGAACAGCGTTTAAAACGATACAGCGGATGCGCACACCATTCTTATCCCGAACATTTAGAATATAATAGCCATCATAAATCCTTTTCAGCACAAATAGTTGGCAGACGCGACTAAATTTCAAGCCCTCTCACTGGCCTTACTGTTTGTTGCACGCATAAATTCCCTTATCAAAAACATCAAAAATGCGCATAAAATTTACATCGGAAATAGTCATTTTGGTACTGACATCTTGCATCGAATCATAACCCCTAACTGCACGTACTAGAAGAGCTCCCCATTAGCCACGTATGATTCAAAACGAACTCGGCTCACACCACATCGCGTAAGAGATCGAACAATCGTCTTCGGATCGGCACAATATACAAATTTTCTAAATCCACATAAGTGAAAACAAAATTAGCAAAATACCTGATTGCACTATAACAATGTTAGGCTAGTTTTGTGTCTCTAATGTATTTGCATTACGTTCATGTTGCACAGAACATGAAAATGAACTTTTTGAGCCATGAATGTAATTCATTATTTTCGTTCTTGCATTTGCACTGGAATTTATATTCATAGTGCAATGGTACGGAAGTGATGACATCGACTTCACAGAAATACATCCTCAATACTGGTGCTCAAAACCGAAAAAGAAAACGTGAACATGCAAACACCGGAGATCGCAGTCGAACATGGACGCAGTTGCGCCTACGTGCGAAATGCGGAACAGGTGCAGTGCTATCCTGAGGATATACACAACGAAAGTAGAGAAGAGGAAGTGCCACAGCGCGACACTTGTACAAGACTCACAGTACGTGCCGCATGACGGTGAGGTGCAGTTTGCGGTGCGCTTGAGAAACGTCTGGTGCTCACAGAGAAAAGTGCAGTTTTTCAACATCTAAGGGAAGACTAGTTCTAGTTTGAGACGAACAGGAGTAGGTACTCATCACATTCTCAAAATTTTTGGCATGTCGGACCAAGATTTGCAAGTCAATGCCTCGCTACTACTTAGACTCAAAGTAAGTTGAGTAGTTCATCTCACATGAAGAAGAATATTGCTGGCACTGTTTCCTCGTGAACAGCGAGGAGGTCGAACAACTATATTCAGATTTGTACAGAATGAATTTGAAGTTCTGCCTCAGCTTCTTCTACAGTCTAGGCCATTATGCACAGAAATCTGCGAGCGAAAGTCAGCATTCTCGGACAAGTTTCGAGAGATACAAACCTCTACACTATGTGTTAGTTTCGAAGTCCGCGTCTCAGATCTGCTGTTATCGAGAGAACTAATGAATAGCAATCACTTACGTATAGCAATAACAAGAAAAATTACCCTGTTGTGTTATGGAAAGCGTAGCATTTTGTTCTGCTTTTTCAACCACAATCCGGTGACTCTAATCGTTGCATTTGGAGCTGAGGCTGCTTTCTTACTTTGACGAACAAATACGAGAGGAGCAGAACATATTGTAGAACATCATGACGAAGTTCATCGTGCAAGTACACATTCTAACAGCACATGAAGGAGAACGAAATGCATACATGACATGCTAATAAAATTAAGCGCCATTTAGTCTAAGAGAATACGCTTTTGAGAAATATTTCCCTTTCTTCGCAATTGAAAGGCAATTTAGGGTCTCGTCTATTCATTAAAAAAATACGCAATTGAAAAGGAATTCTATACAACTCAAAACCTGCTATCTCTCGATTAACGAATCATCCATCATCAGGGTTCACTAACCGCCTGAGACATCAAACAATGAATACACAGCCATAGTGGAATGATGTAGAAACGAAAATAAGAAAAGAGGAAGGTTAGTTATTTCAGCAAGCTTCTTACAACATCACTTGAATGCAACACAAGTAGATGTGGTTTTCATACTCAACACTAGTAGCCTCGATATTCAACAAAACTAGTAAAATGTAGCAAATAGTCCCGCGGTCAATGAGAAGTAAATATGAGCGAAACTTAGAGGCAATGCAATGTAAGTTAACTCCGGATTGTGGGTTACACCACAATTACTGCACGGAATTCAAGTAAAACAAGACCTACAACTTCCCATGCAGCCATGGAAACCGTGACCGATCATTTCATTCATTTTGGAAAAAAGAACTGAAACGCAATCAAATAAAGCGTATAGCTCATCATAATAAGATTTGTACTATAAACTCATCAAAGAGAAATGGTTAGCACCACTTAACACGTTGCCTGCGATGGGTTAAACTTAAATTCAGTATTTAATTCAAATTTAAATTAAAAAGTTGTTAGAAATTTCATAAATACCAAACATTAACTGGGTCCATTAATGACCATTAATTTTATGAGATAGTTAAAACTTTTCCAACCGACCCATTGATGGGTCATTTTGCAGCAGAAAAACTTGAGCACGACTCATCGGAAGGTCCTATCGCAGTCAACGTGTTAAAACTCAGCCTACTAGTTTGTCACTTCATGCTCAAAAAAACACACTATTATATATTCCAAATGTCAAAGATTTCAGAACACCGCGGGTTCATAAATAAACCCAACTGACACACAAAAATATATACCCAAAACATAGCGAATATATGAGCAAATAATACATAATTCCAATCAAACTACAAGAAAATACCATCGTGAAAGTCTGATGCTGATAATCGCAGCAGCAAACTGAGATACAGCTTTAGAAAAAATGAATAAAAATTTTTAACACGCACACACATGCACACCTCAGTCTAAAAATTTAGCAGTGCTCAACTTGACCAGAGAAGAATTGCATGATTTTAAGGATTCATTTAATGGTCAAAACAAATTTGAGGCTAAAAATCCAAAAAACCTGTAAAAAAATTTTTTTACCGAGCCATTTCTCTCTTCTAGGAGAGGTGGCTAAGTACCATTGACATGATACTTCTACACGTTAGATTACGTGACAGGGGTTCCCCAGGCCCCTAGTCACGCCCGAGCTTCAAGGCCTTGATTTCCTCTCATTTAGTGCCCTGGTAACATTCTGTGAGGACAGTGACACTACTGCAGGCAACGACCCTGACTGCCGCGTCAGCGTTTTCACGCCAACTGCTGCGCTACCACAGGGTTCGAACCCGGGCAGGTAGCACAGAACGCAAGTGCTCTGTGCACACAGCCACTGCAAGGCCAGAAAATTAAATTACTTAAATTACATAGCAAGTGAGATGGATACATCGATAGGAGTCGCTCAAGTTTATGCATTAACTGAAAAGATAATTTATACATTAACTGAAGAAAAGAGAAAAATTGGAAGAAAACCTCCCATTAGTACATAGACCTACTATCGAGTAGCAATAAAATTTTTCGATAAGAGCATATGCATAAGCATGTGCCCCCCACCGGAACTTTTTTAGCAGACAGCAGAATAGGCACTGAATGAATACATTCCCTAATGAAAAAAGAATGACCATTTTTCTTCTGGACGTAGATATAACAAAGAGCTCTAGAAAAATAATTCGATAAGATTTAGAATGTAGAATGCACTCAAATGGCTTGAAAATGAGAGGCTAGCACAAAATGCAGCACTAATTGAACCAGAAGGCAGCAAAAGACAGCGAGACTTCAGTACACACACAGCCCTTCATCTCGAATACTCAACTCCGACAGAGGAAGCTTCATTTGGTCACAAATGCGGTGGTTGTCATGGCGCGAATGACGAAAAGCGCTTTATTTGGTGAGGATGGAGTGGTGGTTTATGAGCAGGGTCTCCACAAAGACATTGACGGCCTGCATGGAGGACAGCGAGATCTGCTGGGGTCCCCCGATGGGCGGACGACACAAGTTGGGTCCGAACACAACGGCGAGGTTCCCGGCCGTCATCTTGTTCAAGTCTGATCTGTCCATCACCTGCTCACGACAAATAGTCGATTGATTAATTATAAGTTAGTTTTAGCCTTCTTTTACCACGATAAAGATGTTCAAAGAAGGGAGGACAAAGGCACCATTTAGTATGGAGTTAAGGGAACGTGGAATCTATGCACAAAAGGTGTTCCCGCAAAGGATCCCGTCCGCATAGAAACAATAGTAAGATAAGAAGGAAGGTTATGAAAAACATGACAGGAGTGAACCGAAACAAGACGGTCCTTGGCAAAACAAAAAAATTATTTCAACTATAAGAAGGCTTCCCTTACTCTCAGCTCAGGCACTCACATTTTCCCCCTAGGAGCACTAATTCCCAGATCCAATAGTTATATCCCCTGAGGAGCAACAAATAGTCACACAACTTATAAAAGTGAGTAGCAACCATAACATGCATTGGTTCATCACAGTCAAATTTCAATACAAAATTTGATAGGGAGACTAAGGCAGCAATGAAGGTGAGAATTAAAAACAAAGTACGTTTATTGAGATGTCAACCATCACACCAAGAGGTCGCCACACTGCACACATACATGATCAAAATTATTATCCAAAAAATGTGCGCATCGTATGAGAACACTCGCATTTTTCACAGGCTACCTTACATTTGAGCGAATAAATAAATTTGCCTAAACTTTAACAATTATCATTCCTTGCTTAAAAATTTTTCGAATCAGAGGCTACCGAACTCATTACGTTGATATTCGGCAATTTTTATTGCCCACAGAAGCAGTGAACTTTTTCATACGACAAACATAAACCAATGATTAAGGCACTCGTTGTCAAGACACCTGCGATCAGGGATTCAATGTCAAGAGGTCAGAGAAGGGTAACGGAAGGTTGCTGGTATTCAGACACTGCAGCAACCGAGACACTCAACTGAGGTCACAGCAACTGAGACACTCGACATTGACCTTCGATTTTAGAAAAAACTTGGTACAACGTGAACTAGAGCAAAAGATAGCTTTAACATTTTGATCACGACATGCGCCACCGGTGGCCACGAAGGGGATATTCATAATGCTGCTGACCAACCTGCAGTCACAAACACAATTTTCAAAAATACTAAATTGAAGCTAAATGAAGGCACGATCCAGTTAATGTTTGCAAATTTCAAAATTGCTTACTACAATTGACTTTAAATTTGAGTTGGATCCTGAACTACAGCCTAACCAATTGCGGTTAAAGAGTTAAGTAGTAGTAGTAGTAGTAGTAGTATTAGCATAAATTTGCTAGCGCTTCAGTAATTCGTACTATATAGCGCCGTAGATCTCACAGTTCAATAATACGAAATTCACATCGTTACACGGAAGCACACTATCTAATTGTTGTTCAAAGTTTGTCACAATCACCATTATGGAAAACACAGCAGCAGCCATCACAAAAACCGCTTCAATTGCCACCCACATTGTTGTCATCTTATAAGAGCCCCAGTTGATCTTTGTCAAGATCATCCACAGAGCCACGCACAATCTGCAAGCACAGGACAGCCAAAACACCCTGTAGGGGATTTCAGCTACCCACCCATTTATGGCCGGGCGGTTTACCCACGCTGAAATCCCCAGAGGCATCTACGCAGTGCGGCCGGCCATGTTGCAGTTTAGTCATCCACATCTCAGACGTGAAAAAAGTTCTTCTTGCTTACGCTGTTCTTTTCTGGTTAAATTTTAGATATCAAGTTGCACTTCTCTAGGAACATCTTAAGCGCTGTCACACT
>JACJUY010010622.1:12090-28435 GCA_014220935.1 Platorchestia sp. MABIK
GGCAAAAACACTCTAAAGGGACGCGCCACGTCGCAGAGTTGTCTAAGAGTACTGGGAGTATTCGCATGGGTCTCAATTGCATTGCGGCCGTAATCGCAGGGTAATCCACAGATGAGGGTATGAAATAAGGAAATGGCAGATGTCGTCCAAGGGGCGCGTGCACACTAGCCCATGCAGTAGACAACGGGACTTGTTCCAGCCGGGCCAGATACTGCAAGGTCATTTGCACACGTCGGAGCCACAGGGGCGGCTCACCGCTCTCCACGCACAGGCAGTAAGAGGGCGAGGATCGAAAAGCACCAGTGCTTAGCCTGATAGCTGCATGGTGCACTGGGTTCAGCTTAGCCAGTGTGGTTTCTTTGGCATATTGATATACTATACAGCCATAGTCTATCTTGCTCCTGGTGAGAGTTCCGTATAGTCGCAGCAACGTCACTCGATCTGCTCCCCACGTTACTCCAGATATACATTTTAAAAGGTTCATTCTCTGAGCACACTCAACCTTGAGGGCTGCCAAATGAGGTTTCCAGGTAAGCTTATCGTCCACAGTCATCCCCAAAAACTTAACACTGCGCGCAAAAACCACCTGTCCTTCCCTCAACACCAGTCGAGGAGGGTCACAGCGGCCGCGGCCCTGGAAATGGAGGCCTACAGTCTTCTCAGTAGAAAAGGTAAAACCGTGCTCAACAGCCCAGTTGTTCACGCTGTTGATGGCTTTCAGTTAAAGAGTTAAAAAAACGAGTTGAAAGTGCCAACCAATTGCGGTTAAAGAGTTGAAGAACGAGTTGAAAGTGGCCCTGCAGCACACTCACCTTGGCCAAGAAGTTGACGAGGAATTTGAGCACGAGGTAGTTGTCCTCTGGCAGCTGCTCCACCACCAGCTCCCTGCACGTCGTCACGCGTTTTCCTTTCTCCAGGCCTGCTCACAAGTAGCACTCGGATTTATATCAACGATAAACAATAACACTTTCAATTTTGTCAAGCCAACACACGGACTTGCATCAACGATAACAGGTGTTCAATTTTGTCAAACTAAGGTTACCAACTGATGAATACAAGCAATTCTAATACACCAGCAACAACACTACAATACGCCTCAGTAAAATTAAGTGTTGTAACTTTTCAGTGACAAAAACTTGTTAGGTACAAATAAAATGCTTAAAGGAAATGAGATTAAATGAACTGCCGCTTCCGCATTTCTTCTTTTTGCGTGAGAAGATAGAGCGTTTAGGCAGTACGGAACATTCTGTTAGCTTACATTTTCTAATGTCATTGTGGATTAATTGCTATTCATCAAGGTAAGTTCGTAGTGAGTATTATCTTGTTGCATCGGTAGGAATTGTGCAATATTGAAATATCATGCAGATGGGCTCTAGATCAGGGTAGCAATTATTTTCGTATCATAACAAAAAGTGCGAGTGAACTTAACGATAGAAATACTTGGCAATATTCTTCTCCCTCACACATGCTGAACAAATCAACACATGATGTGTGCTGAATTTAGGAATTTCTACAATCCAAGCGAGAATTCGTCGCAATTATTTTATTTCAGATTTGGATCGTCGAAAAAGTTACCACCACGTATTCATTAAAAAAAAAGCATAACTAAGTGCACTGAAAATTGGGCATTATACGTATTTCACGTACAAATCTACCGTACTACACCTGCGAATTTGGACGCCATTTTAATTCATAAAAAAAAATAATTTCATTTTTTGATCTCAGCATTCAAAACATCCTTGATTCTCACGCACTCGATAGTCCCTCTTATTACATTACCTAATAATTCAGAGTTTGAAAATGATAAGTCATTGAATAAATGTGTTTTTCAATTCAAAATCACAAATTAAAAAAAAAGTTACCTAATTTCTAAGCCCATACTGAACTTAAAAAAATTTCAAGTCAACATTGAAGGTTTAAGTCTAGTAGCTACAGGTCAATATTGGAAGTTCAAATCGAGTGGCAACCAGTCAACATGTTCAAAGTTCAAATTCAGCAGCTAAAAGCAAACATTTTTAAAGTTCAAATTCAGTAGCTACAAGTTAACATTTCTGAAGTTTAAATTTAGCGTTCAAAAGCAAAAAAATTTCAAGTTCAAATTTTGCAGTAACGAGTCAACATTTTCAAGTTCAAATATAGTGGCTAAAATTCAAAATTTCTAAAGTTCAAATTTAGTAGCTAAAAGTTAACATTTCTAAAATTCTAATTGATGAGCTACATATCACCATTCAAAGTTTGAATCAACAAGCACGACAACCTAGAACTGACTGTGCATAGCGAGCACTTGCTCGTAGAGGCAGTAAGGAATGAGCGGCTCCTCGAGCTCCCTAAGGAAGGTCTTGATCATGACGGCCGCCAGGTGCACGTCGCTGCTCGGCTCGAAGGTGATGACCTGACCGGCGTTGCAGCGCCTCTTGACGTCCTCCACGCTCGACGCCACCACCGACCGCCGGAACAGACCTTCCGTCTCCAGTGCTGCAAGAGATGATTACACTCGGATTAAATTTGATATTAGTTTCAACCTCCCTAATAGCTAAAAAAAAATGCGTTCCGAAGAGAGGAAGGAGGAGGGCACCATCTAGTAAGGCGATACGGGAATGCGGAATCTATGCATAAGGAGCATAGAAACAGTAAGTTTAGAAAGAAGTTTTGAAACAAAATAAAAGTTGAAGAAGCAATAGGCGCTGAAAACAGGACAGCAGTGAACCGAAAACAGGTGGTCCTTAACGTAACAAAAAACATTTTATTTCAACAAAAAGAAGGCCTACCTAACTTTTAGCTCGGGCCCTCATACATTTTCCCCTGGGAGCGATAATTCCCATCGACACAATAGTTGTCTTCCTGTGAGAAGAGGATGATCACACTTCAGAGCCTGCACCACTTCATGCTCGGTGCAGTCGTTTCGTCAAACGAAACTTACGGCAGTTGTTTCTGTATTCAGAGAGATGTTACAATGATCACTAAATTTTTCAAAAATGAAATATACGGGAAAGTGTCATGTGCTCACTTAGCAGTCAAAATAATTAAACGGGCATATAATAGTTAATTCATAAAAATTAATAGACGTGCACGATGAAAATAAAATTTGATGAAAACCAGCAAAACAAAATTACGTTTAAAACAAACAATTATTTTCAATAAACTAAATACTTATTTGAAGTCAGACGATCGCATAGTGACGCGCGTAAAACTTATGTATTAATAATGTTGAATTATAATGGTCACGTTTTCTTCTATAACATATTTACTAGATACTACGTGCAAGCCGCGTTCAAGGGAGTAAGTAATACGACCATCATAATCACATTCAAACTCTACATTACTCGATATAAGTGTACATTACTCGATATAAGTGTACATTATTCACTGGCATTTTCCCTAAACTAGCATCGCAACTATCAATCACAATAAAGTTTGTAAAGAAAAGAGTTAAGCTGCCTCGCTCGATCCCATCGTCCATTCTATGCCACTGTCAACATTTTGCTTCGAGTTTCGTGAAAGTAAATCTTCCAAGCAAATGGAGAATTTCTTGCCCTCAACTCACTTTAGACGATTTGTAATCTACTTAACGGGCTAGAGCGGTATATTTTTGTTCCTGTGTCACAGTAAGAAGCACCAAGATAGCAGCTGCAGAATGATCACGTGATGCCACACTGCTTTTTAAGAACCAAACCAATGCAAAACACGAAGTGTACATGAAAATAAATATCTACATACTCATTTCAGTTCGGCGTAATTATAGATATCCTACACCTCCCAGATTCCAACATAAAAAAAAAGGCCCTAAGAATTGTACTTTAAAAACATCCACATTGCCGTCAGGGTGGTCGAGGAATGGTATAGACTGCTTCAGAATGAACGGTATGGGTCCAACTGAACGAAAAAACATCCCAAAGAATTGTACTTCAAGAACATCCACGTTACCGTCAGGGTGGTCGAGGAATGGTATAGACTGCTTCAGTATGAACGGTATGGGTCCAACTGAACGAAAAAACATCCCAAAGAATTGTACTTCAAGAACATCCACGTTACCGTCAGGATGGTCGAGGAATGTTATAGACTGCTTCAGTATGAACGGTATGGGTCCAACTGAACGAAAAAACATCCCAAAGAATTGTACTTCAAGAACATCCACGCTACCGTCAGGATGGTCGAGGAATGTTATAGACTGTTTCAGTATGGACGGTATGGGTCCAACTTAAAGAAAATACATCCTAAAGAAATGTACTTCAAGAACATCCACGTTACCGTCAGGATGGTCGAGGAATGTTATTGACTGCTTCAGTATGGACGGCATGGGTCCAACTTAAAGAAAATACATCCTAAAGAAATGTACTTCAAGAACATCCACGTTACCGTCAGGATGGTCGAGGAATGTTATAGACTGCTTCAGTATGGACGGTATGGGATCCTGGTCGTTGTTCTCCTTTATGAACTGCAAGCTGACGCCACCGAACTGATGGTGGCGCGACACTTCTCGGACGCCAGCCTGGGGCGCCTTAGGGGGAGACCGCAGTTTCGATAGCAGCTGAGCGTCGTGTCTGTGGAAATAAAGACAACGTGGATTTTCTCAACAGTACAGAGTGTCTTAGCCTTTATTGCAGCAACATCGGCTTCTAAATCAGCAGGCATCGTATCAGTCCTAGCCTTTTTGTGATAGTTTGTAGAATATAGAGGTTAGTGAGTCACAAAAACGTGAACTCTGGGACACGAAATTAGTCAGCAATCTATGTATCACTGATACAGTCTTCCTTCCAATAATAGGAACCTCCCGAAAATAACCAAGTCCAAGTCATTGAAACTTGATATCAGAGATTGGGTTTGTGGCCCACCCTCTGTATACTGAAGCACAACAACAATGAATAATAACATGTATATCATTTTCAGGTTAGACCGAGGCAACGGCTGACATTTTGATTCAAGGAGAACGTGGCTTCTTTACGCCGTGATAAGAAAGTTAACTAGTACGATCTAATCTTAATTTATTCAATTCATGAGTAAAATCACACTACTGTCTCTAAAAAAAAAATCTCACATGCATTCATGATTCTCAAGTGCACAAATGCAACCAGCATTTTACTGATGCATTTCCCTTCGAATTTGAGGAAGCCCACATGAGAATGTGCTGAGAAATTCCTATAGATACAATAGTTGTATCCCTCAAGTCTGAGGGGATTCAGGGAGATTACAGGGATGGGAGAAATGCCTCACTTTCAGAGTGTGCACCACGCAGAAACTAAGAACCTGTCAACAGGGGAGGTGTGGAACTCACTCCTTCACGCAGGGCGGAATGGGCAGTTGCTTGAGGTCAATGTGCTGCTGCAGCTCCTGCAGATAGTTTACATAGAGCAGCTTGCGTCCAAACTTCACGCTGGAAAAATAAAGCATGTTTCTTCACAAAGGGGAAGGAAAAACCAATCGTTTCTGCTTTTAACACACATACTAAAATAGCAGTAGAATGAGTTTATTAATGAATGAATTTATTAGTTCGTAAAATAAATTATACTGCTCCAGCTCGCAATAAGATATTGACTAAAGTTACTCAACATTTGTCACTGCAATATTTCTTGAATCACTTTATGTAACTGTGTTACTCAGAGACTAAATTTCTAACAAAATAAATGTAAGTAACACGGCTTCTGGCACTGTCAAAATTCTACAATCACTTTTTGCAGTTGCAACACTCTGAGAAGAGTTATCAACAAATAAATAAATATAAACTTGGTTTATAGAGCAATGCCAGGAAACAACAAAAAATTACCAGCGTCTAAAAAAGTTTGAATATTATTACTATTTTTTAAATAACTGATCATTTAAAGCAAACTTCGAGAACCTGACCTAAGCTACTTTAAAGACTATTATACCCAACTCGCAAAATAAATTAAATTCATTCAGGACCAAGAGAAAAAAATGAAGCAACTCAGATAATACAATTAATTTAATTGGGAAAATGTTAGAACCCCAAAGATTGAGTAAATGAAGCCCCAATTAAGAAGCTCATACAAAATCATGATCCAAAAGATTACTGATACAGCAAAATAGCTCTTCCACTTGTAAGAGATTAACACAAAAAATTTGAGAGAAATGACGCTTCTTCATAAAATTGAACTCAAAACAGTCTCCCATGACTAGCACAAATGATTTTAAAGTAAAAAACTGTAATTGCAACTGAGGAATGCTACTTCCTGACAGTACACAGATGAAGGCAGACTATCACAACACTCAAAAGATTAGCTCAGAAACACTACACAGCTATTACCTATTCAACTTACACTAGTCAGAGGATAATTCCTTACGGCCTAACTGAGAATTATTTTCGTATTGAATGAATGGGTGTTGACATTGAAGGATCGTTATCTTTCATAATAAAGGAGAATTAAGCGCAAAATTGAGAAGAAGAACGTTAAAGATTAGATTAGATGTTAGTTTAAGTCTCTCTAACCGCAACAAAGGCATTCCAAAGAGAAGAACTAAGTCGGCACCATTTAGTATGGACTAAAGGGAATGTGGGATCTGTGCACAAGTTGCACCGAAACTTAAGTTAAGAAAGAAGTTTATGAAACAAGATAAAAGTTTAAGAAGAAAGCAGTAGGTACTAAAAAAACAGGGTAGCAGTGAATCAAAGAAAAATGGTCTGTAACAAAACAAAAAACCTGTTCTATTTCAACAAAAGGAAAGTCTACCTAACCTCTAGCTTAGGAACTCTTTTATTCCCTCTGGGAGTACTAATTCCTACAGATACGATAGCCTTATCCCACTGAGCTGAGAGTAAAATATTAAACGAAACAAGGTATAAAATTCGGATTTCTTGCTAAGAAGATTATTATATTATAAGTAAGTTTAAGCCTCCCTATCCTCAACAAATGAGATCCAAAGAGAGGAAGGAAGAAGGCACCATTTAGTATGGAGTTAAGGGAACGTGTAATCAATGCAGAAAAAGCATAGAAACAGTAAGATGAGAAAGAAGTTCATGAAACAAGGTAAAAGTTGAAAGAGAAAGTTGTAGGTGTTGAAAAAACAGGACAGCAGTGAACCGAAACAAAGTCGGTCCGTAACAAACCAAAACCTATCTTATTTTAACAAAAGGAAAGCCTACTTGACCATTAGCTCGGGCCCTCACATTGTCCCCCTGGGAGCGCTAATTCCCATAGATACAATAGCTGTATCCCCCTGAGGGGTTTCTTGCTAAGAATGCCAACAAAGAGGCTAGAGTCTAACAACTAAAATGTTGGCATTTTCTTCAAAGAGAATGCTAACAACTTACCTTATGGCAGGCTTAAAGATGTTATAAACGACTCGTATAAAATTGGTAGGGTGCACGAGGTACAAAGCCTTCAGGTTCTTCTTGTACTTCCTGTCAAGAAGCTTGTAGACCGACCACAGCCACGAGAACGGCGGCTTGTTATTTCTGTTGAGTCCGTGGTGGAAATACACGAGGGAATAGTCCTGCTCCACGTACTGGTCCAGGGTGTGCATCAGGTACCTGTACACACCACACAACGCTTGTCCAGTCTTGCCAACTTAACCTTTTTTGGCAAAAAACACAAACTCAAATTTTCTCATATAGAACTAAAAAAACTTTTTTGGCAACAAAAAGCACAAATTTAGGTTTTCTCGAATGGAATTACATAAACTTCTTCACAAAAAAAACACAAATATAATTGAATAGAATTAAATAAAAGCACGCAGACTTCAGAAATCCACCCATGTCTCCAGATGCTAAGGGAATTTTATTTTGAAGATATATTTTAAAAAGACAACCCAATTTATGAATTTTGTTTGAAAAAAGACGATTGGGGAAGCTTGTGCTGATCAACCTATCCTTGAGCTTGATGCAATTTCTGATTTAAAACAAGTATAGCACAATACTGGATGTTTAGTGGCTAGAAGAAAACTGGGTGATAAAGGTTTAGATAATTATGAATATTAAAAAACAGATTAAGCCCCACACACAAGGCCTCACAGCAAAAATTAGCGCCGTGATGCACAAGGCACACGACGGCAATAATTTGAGATGTGGTATATTTTCAACAACTAAAGTTATCATTTTTAAAAGCTTAATTAACTATTTTTTAAGAGCTGAGGAATAAAAGATAGATATTGTTCGAAATAGCTGGAATAAACTTACGCCAAGAATTTATTATGATTAAAAGTTTTGTTGCTGGGAAGCTTGCAGGCAGACACCACGACAACCTTGCGGCCGTAAGGATCATCTCCCACTATATCGACAATGCCATGCTTTGCTATATCAGAAAAGTCTTGCTGAGCAGCAACCTCCGATGGCTGTGCACTTTTGCCATCTTTCCTGATGACATCGTCGACTGCCTCTTCCCCCAGCTCCATCTCGAAATTTTCCTCGATGGTGCCATCAGAGACTGGCGACTCTTGGTAGTCGTGAGAGATCTGCACCAGGTCAGGCATATCCCCTGCAAAAGTTTCAGAAGTCAACTCCAATTGGTAGATTTTTTTTCAGTCAAATGCCATGCTCCATGTGTCATGCATGAGTCAACTCCAATTGAAAGGTTTGTGTTAAATCAAATCCAATTCAAAACTAGTTTTAAGGTACTCTCAGCAAACGTCTAAGGCTACAATGATACATAGCATCAAAACGAAAATTTCGTTTCGCATTTACGGAATAATCAACAAATTATTTTTGTGAAATGCAATTACGTGACGCACCACAAATAAAAACTAAGGTTGCATTGTCTATCACCAAACAAATTAGACAGAATATTGCAACATTCAAGGACCAATATTTTGACGTTCAACACAATTTTAATAATATCGATGGGTTTTACCACCAACAACAAAAACAATGTCTAGAGTTGTGTTGCCTACCTACGACTAATTAGACACAAAATTGTGCCATTAAAAGATCAATATTTTCCAAGTTCAACAACATTATACTATTTTGGTTAACCTAAAAGGTCGTTCGTTTTCTGAACATCATCTTTCCGATCTCCTAAGATTATTTTTGTTTCCTTATTCTCTAAATTCTGTATTTGGCAGAGCGAGCATGCTTACGTCAGTGTGTAATACAAGTAAGCCTCCAAGTAGAGAAGTTCTAACATTTTTGCTTGTATTCGAACCCTTGAAATGATGGACCAAGCCAGAGTGCTAGTGATTTCTAATGCTTTTTTTACTTTAAAAAATTAAAGGAAAGCAACAAAAAATACCGATACACATGTCACATATTCAAGTAAGTAATTGTTGTATTCCTTCCTTCTCTAAAGTAAAAAGCATTAGCTATCGGTAGTGCTCTACTTGGTCCACCATTTTATGGGCTCGAATGCAAGCAGAAATGTCAGAACTCCTCTACTTAGTGGCTTATTGCTCACTAATGTAAACATTTTCGTTGTACCAAATAAAGGATTTAGAGAATAACATAAAACAATCTTTAGACGGTCAAGAAGATGACATTCAAAAAATAAATAAACTTTTTGGCCAACCCAGTATTTATCTAAGGTGTATAACTACCGGAGACACTACATACATTAACACACATGAGTACATTTGATGTTCATCAGTCTACATTCTCCCTCAACACTTTGATTATTTTGCCTGTTATCACCGTGGGCCAAGTTCCACTTCGTAAAACACACACAAAATTATTAAACTTTCGTCCTCTGGCAGGTATCACACAAATGTTCCAACAATCGCTCAGACTCAATTTACTGATTTTAATACTCACAAGAAATGTACGGACCATATATAATTACACGTTAGAAATTTTACCTGGTAAAAACAACAATTATAAACAATTATATTGGTGATAAAAAACAATTATATTAAACACTTATAATTAAACAATTATATTGGTGATAGAATGATCATTTTGTGGCATTTTAATCCACCTAGTCAAATCTGAGACAGAATCTATCATATATTAGAATTGAATGACTGCTATAAATATGGATATAGTATAGGCAACACCATCCAAGAATCGTAACTTTCTAAGCTGTACAAATATTATTGTAACCTAATTTTTTAACCAAAAATTAATGTGCTCCATTAAATACATTTTCTCAAATTGTAAAATTGAACATTAATCAACAATCATTGAACATTGAGTTTCAAGTAAAGTGATACCTGCAAGTTGAAACTTACCAGAAGTACCATCCTTAGATGAATAATAAATGTAATTGAAGCAATTTTAACTGACCGTGAGAAAAAATGGTTTATCATGGTGATGGCAAAAAAATCGACTGAGATACAAACTTCTCATGCACTGTACTTCACCAAAGTCCTAGTTCAGAAGATAGTTATTAATACTTACTTATCCTATTCAGTAAATCCCTCCACACACATACACACGCACTATGTTTGATGTCGGCCAGATATACTTGTTTACTCTTGTCATGAAGTTTATTCAAAAACTGGATGTATGAAATAATTGGGTATTGGATCAGTGTAAACTTCATTGAAAAACTGCAGCTTTCATTCTGGTTTTCCATGGCCTGGTGTAGATATAAGTTACATTACAACATATTAACTTCAGGTATTGATCCTGTCTCTTGGACTAAACTTTCTGAATGCTGCAGGTATGAGTTACACTACTACAAGATATTGTATTTTAGTGTTGATCCTGTCTCGTGGATTCAACTTTCTGAACGTCCACTCCTCAAGACACCACAAATCAAACCTCAAACAAAACCGGAGACCTCTCCGCAATACCTGCAACTGGAGGAGCAGCATGCAACTCTGTGTCGTCAAACTCAAGGTTTGGTTCGTAGTCATGGAAGTCACTGAGGCTCGGGTAAGGATCATCTACATGGTTGGGGGGAACGCTTCCAGGTAGCGCTGCGTTGGGGCCTGTACTTGTCTGTCGCTGAGGATGAGCAGGACCTGGCAGATAAATACTTTTAGAGATGCTTCAAAATTCATTATTATTCAATATTTGAAAGATAATTCAACAGTTCAGTGAAGAACGTGTGTGACAACTTCTCAAGTCTTTATCTAAATGAAGACCATACTGCTGCCAGCCTTGAACAATGATTTACTTAATAAAAAGATCATTTTTGGTAAACATCATAAGACTAATATAATTATATATGAAGTTTAATATACTTGAAGCAAAGAGATTCTGAGCCTCAAAATACACATTAACTACAAATGAATAAATAACTTAAATGCCATAAATGCAAAAATATCTGACAAGTACTTAGCCAAATATGCATAACATAGCTTGCACAGCTTATCAAAATACAAAGGATGTTCAGACTTAGAACATCCTCTCCCATTCAATTCCAAATTGACTAGCAAATAACACAGAAGTACAACATAACTTATGTAAAGTACTCTTTACGACAGAAAATGCGTGGGTTTTGCATTCTTGAGCCTATTGGCATTTAGATTTTTCTTGGTGTAAAAACTAAATCCGTAAATGATTTTTGTTTGTAATTAAAGCCAAGACTTTAAGATATAAAAATCATTCATCAAAATTACAGCAATGAGAATGCCAAAAAGTGTTCCAAGCTCATCTTTAAGTTCTTTTGAACATTCTCTACTCAAGGAACAAGCTTAACATGAAGCATAGTTTGAATTGTTTCCAATAGCTCCACAGAAATCCTACAGCATACAACAGACTATTTTTATTTCAAGCTTAAGCGAGAAAAGTAACTCGTTAACTCCAAAGCCCTTCTGACATGCATACACTCATGGTGAGAAATCCTCTTTGTGCAACCCTTATTTCATGGTCATCATTTAAGAAGAAAGTTATACAATTGCCTACATGCTGTATTTCTATAAACACAAAAATACTAACCATTTATATCTACTAACAAAATACCAATTGCTAATTAAACATGAAATTATATTTAACACAATAAAGTAATTCAAAAATCATCTCAACAACAAAGAGCCCCAAAAAAAGGACAGAACAATCAAGTGCTGGCAAGTTACAGTTAGTAACAAATTAAAGCATCACTGTAATGAAGAGCATAAAATATTTACATACCTCACATGAGAAACTTAATGCCTGAAAAATTTGCTTACCTTTATAGGGATGATGGTTCATTGTTAGAAAGGAAGGTCTCAAATTTGAGAGTCATCAGACAAAAGTTTCACCACAATCTGGAAGAATCATCACTTGAAAATTACACAACCTCAGTAATGGTCTGTGTTGAAGACAGAAAAATTTACCCATAGGTTCATTTTCATGCATTATTTAGCACTTTTAATACAAATTTAAATATCAGAAATGTTTGAAGTAAACAATAGATATGTGGTTGAAAAATAAAACAATACCATGCGCAAAATATAGCCCAGTTACATACACCCACACACACTATACACACACACACAACACACACACACCGTGTGTGCTTATCACACTTGCTTACCTTGAAAACACTAGCAACTCAGCTGCTCATGTGTGAGCAAGCTTCTCCAGCAGCCCAGCGGCACGTGCATATTGCACCTCGCGGCCCCGCCGCTCGTGGTCTCCTCCAAATCCCCTCACAACCACCGCTGCCTCACCTCGGCCTAGCCTACAGAGCACTCTCTGCACTAGGCTATAACTGTCACACAGTCTCACAGCAATATTGCTGCCACAGCCACAACTGCCCAGGAAGGGGAAAATGCACGGAGCACTTATGCCACAACCTCTCACTAGCGCCAACAGCTCCCAGTTTGGCACGGGCAAAGCCATTGCTGGAACCCCTACAGCATCCAGCTGGTCGAAGTCTCCCCCAGCCAACCGAATACCTCAAGTCAGAGTCTCTCTAGACGGTGACATCTCTCACGTAATCAATATCACTACTCAGGAGACAATCAACACCAAGATTCCCTAACACGGCATGACGAGCGCAGTGACACCAAAACAATGCCCCTGCAACCCGACTACTACACGACAGTGCTTCCTCTCCCAGGAAGTCCTCCCGTCCGCCGTTCACAGCGGCCGCCCCGGTCGGAGGGGCGTTGGCCCACCGCCACCACAAACGGACAACTGTCCGCTCACTCCTGGAGTCCACAAGGCACCAGGAATAACGCCCATTCAATAGGGCACAAACAACTGGCAAACAACTCCTAGTAGTTATACCAGTCGCTTTGAGCAATCTCAGATTGCTCCGCCTTAACCGTGGGCCCAGCAACCGTCCTAGATGGAGCTGCCTCAGGACAGTCACGGGCAAAATGCCCCGACTTCCCGCACGCAAAGCAAGCGGCCCTCCTACTAGTGGGGCCCTTTGCAAGTGCCGTAGTTCCCTGCTTTCGCGGGCACACCTTCACGCGGTGTGCGCCACCGCAGCGGTAGCAAGTCACCTTGCTACCACCGCCCTGCTTTCCGGAAGCAGCGAAGTCTGTTATGGGCTTGGCCCTACAGCCTCGCCCATCAACAGTCCTCTGTGCGGACATACACTCACGCACCTTTGACACCACAGCGTCAAACGGAGCAGTATATGCGTCCTCACGAGTAACTGCCCGCTCGTACAGAGAGGTAGGGAGACCTTCATAGAACTTGACCCTAAAAGCCATTTCCCCCACGGAAAGCCCTACCCTCTCACCTAGACGCTCCAAGCAGTCCAGGTAAACGCTCACCGACTCGCCAGCTCCAAGCTGACGTTCGGTGAACTGCCTCCAGGCCTCCTGCCTATGCAACGCATACACAGCGGTCAGAGTAGCCTTCACTACCTCCCACTGAGCAGCATCACCGAGAGTCATGCGGCGATACACCCGAGCGGCATTGCCGTCGAGCATAAAGCCGATGATGTCGGCCGGCGCAACGCACTCCGGCTGGCAAAGCCTCTCCAGGTTCCTCAGCCACTCAAGCACGTCAACCGACCCATCACCGGTGAACTTAGGCAGCTGCCTAGCCAACCGATCTAGAATCGGCCCACGCGCCTGAGTGAGGATGTTTGCCAACATACCAACATCCACAAGCAAGCTTGGGTTGCTCTCAAAAGGTTGCACTAACGACCCCAGATCGTCAGCTCCAACCAGCTCAGCCTCCTCAGCCGTTACCATTTTACCAGCCCAGCTGGCAACAGAAATGACTACCACAGCCCAAAACTTTTACTGCCTAGATAGCTTGTGGTCAAAAAATAAAATTATACCATGCACGAAGTGTGCTACGCACACTTACTGTGTACGTGCAGCCCAGCTGCCCGCACACTCACTTGCCTCAAAAACACTACCAGCTCAGCTGCTCATGTGCAAGTAAGCCTCTCCAGCAGCCCAGCCACAGAGCACTCGACTGTCTAACAGTCTCACAGTACGATTGCTGTCTCAACCCCAACTTACAAGGAAATCACGAAAAAAAATGCCTTGAACGCTTATGGAATCTCTCACAAGTGCAGTTGCTCAGCCCCCAACTTCGCATAAGAAGTAGGAAGGCACAATTAGGTTTGGAGTTAGGGAGAAGAAGAACTTATGCACAAGTTGTGTTCCTACACAAGATCTTGTGAGCATGTAGAAAGTCTGGAAAGAAGATTATATAATGAGATATAAGTTGAAGACAGAAGTAGTACATCCTAAAAAACAGATCAACAATGAACTAAAAACATATGGTGTATCACAAAACAAAAACTTTATTCTACTTACACAAAAGAAGTTCTACCTAATTTTTAGCTTAAGATCTCACATTTTTACCCACAGAATTATAATTTTAGCATAGGGAACCACCCTGGTCAGATATACAATAATTGTATAACTTTGAGATAAAATACTATACACAAACTTTAAACAATAGAGAAATTGCAACAGAAACTATAAACTGAAATAGGCAATGAAACATCTCAGCATCTACGATAGATGATAGATATATACTTAGCACACACATGTAAATTGAAAAACTTCAATGTAGGAACATGTGCTACTGATTAATTCTATTCAAACAGGTAGCACTGATTTGATAAAGAATACACAAAGCAAACAAATGACACTTATACCCTTAAATATCTTGAAGCCTCTAATGGAACTTTTGGCTATTCTGGCAATAATGACTCAACTGTGCAGATCCACTACGCTATACAAGAAATAAAAGAGGCAACCCATAAATCTTGTGGCATCCAATAGTGTGATTGACAAAGCAAACACTAACAACTAAAATTCCTCAACACAAGGAAGACTAGATTATCAATTGAAAAGCTTCCTTCTAATCAATTTGATGAAAAGTTAATTAATCTTCATTTCATGACAATTTAAGAAAATTAATTAATAATTTGCCTTAACATGTTTACCAAGTTTTCATATAGTTAACGGTTGGTTTGGTTAGGCCTGGTTAAGAGTAGCAAAATTAGAAAATCAACTATACTGCTTGGATACATTTTTATTCTTCATAAGAAATATGAAAATACATTTGCACAATATCACTTTGTAAGATAAGTTTTTTTTTTCAAACTGCAAAATCAATAAATATGATTTATTTATACTAGTGTGGGCATGAGCAATTTATCAAATGGTTCACATATGACACAATACGCAGGAAACTTGTCAATTTTATTTTCAAATAAATTTTTGTAGGCCTAGAAATTATTTCACAAGATCATACAAGCATTCCAGTAAACTTAAACTCAAAAGTGATGGCTGATGGCAGATGAAAAATTTGTTACAGTCTACACATTTTTTAGTTTTTGCATATGCAGCAGGATGGCCCCTTTGCATTTCTTGCTTGTGTACTTGACTTATCCATTGAACACACTCAGCAGTCATTTTGCATTTTCCAGTTCACCTTGTCCTCAAACATGAGTGCATAAATGGGGAAACAAGCATATCATTGCTAAATTCTCAAGGCTTGTAGGTCATTAACATTACTGATGGCTCAAAGTCGGAGCCCCCAATGCCACACACATCCACTACAAATTTTATTACTTTATCAAGTAGACTGCACTGCATCTATAAAAAATTTAAGTAAGTGAGAGTTTAACAGCTAAAAACATACTTGCTTTGTTTTTTTAGAATAGAAAACAAATGAGGGTCAATATTGATTTTAGGCCTTTCACAGAAATTAATAATTTCATTCCAAAGAATCAACAAAGAAACACATTTAAAAACGTTTTACATGAATGACATTCTGCTAGCTGATGCGTTATTTTTGAGATATAACAATAATTAAGTTCAGATAGGAATAGCATTATATGGTCGGTTGCTTAGTCGCCGCATTGTTGGGTGACGCCCACTTTTCTGGCGGGACACGCCTACTTCTTGGCGAAAAAATAACAGCCTCGTTTTGGGTAAGTTAAGGTAAGCTATTTTCGGTTGATTTATGTTATTTTAGGCTAGTTTATTAAACTAACCTATCATAACCTACCCTAACCTCACCCATCGTTACGTTAATACTGAATTACAGCATATTTACGTGTCCGTTCCTTCACTTTTATATACGACATTCATATAACTTCAAAGTTGA
>JACJUY010010623.1:4313-21585 GCA_014220935.1 Platorchestia sp. MABIK
TATCAACAAAGTGACCAGTGATGAAATGAAGGGCTCCAGACACAGTATTGCGAAGGGATGATACGTTCATGAAGCAATTGATACGCTTTCTTATAGACAAAAATCTGACGCAAAATCTACTTGGAAAGATCAATCATACGCTCAAAACGAAAGGATTTCAGTTTTCCATTTTCAAGAGTTGGTTTAGAAATAAATGGGAAATATCTGATATCAGGTTATAATGAAGAGCAAATGCTGAGCAGAAGTAACAAGACAATGAAGAACACAAATTTTTTTTGAGCAGAAGAGGACTTGAGCGCCAGGATGCGTACAGAAAAACGAATTAAATTAAAAAGAGACTAACTGGCATCGAATTATTAGACTAGTCGGCCACTCGATGCAAGTCGGCTATCCGGCCAAAAGGCAGGCAACTGCGCCAGGTGATTCAAGGGAAGGGAACTGGCACACTCAGGCGGCAGAGCGGACCGACCAGGGCGGCTAAGTGGCGCGAGGGGGGCAGGGAACAGCCTTTTTGGCCGTATCGAAATACGCAGCAGCATCATCATCAATCTCACTCACCATGATAGTTGAACGGACGTCAGGGGCCCACTTCTGCTTCTGGAGTTGTGAGGGCGAGTGGTGGACTTCGTCAGGAGCCTCGTCTCGCAGCAGCTGCAGGCACTCTGCACACACGCAGCAACACATGACCCAGCACTGTGGATTGCTGCTCACACAGGGCTTTTTGAATGAAAAATGAAACCTCAAGTTCCGTAGATATAGGTCGAAATTATGGACCATGATAAAGATGTGTAATCTTCTACAGATGTGAAAGCTGCTCAATGAAATGATGCACAATTTAATTCATTTAGCCTGCTAAAGTTAGCAACAGATATAGCAACCGATCACAGTGATAGCTAACACAACACGAGAGGAAAATAAGAACAATGTAAAAGGCGAAAAAAATGTACTTGCCAAGAATGCCTCTAACTGAATGAAGAGTTCCATTATAAGGTTGATGAGAAGTACAGATGTGGCACGTTTCTGAACAGAATGGAAGTAGGCACGACACAAAAAACACGGGATATTGGGGTCCTGTGTGGCTAAGGCAAGGTTTTGCGTTACTGCTCGAGGTTGTGGCGTTATGAGCTCTACTATTACTTACAATTCAAAAAACTGTCAAATCACGAGACTATAGTTTACTGAAGCTGTCGCATATTATGTTAAAAGTTAAAATGAATGCAATGGTGCTTTTGAGTAAGACAAATGGCTGTGGATGAAATTGCTAGTATTTTTCATTTAGTTCTACGCGGGTGCCTGAGAGTGATGGCTGTCTGAAGGCATGGGACTTGGGTAGCATCTCGGAAATGATCAGCCGCTCAGCTCGATTGTGTTGTAACCCTCATTCTATTGAAGTACAAAATACTTTATGTGAAAAGAATGTGCCTTATTGTTGGATACCTACCAAGGGAGATGCATCATACAGTGATACAGAGTAACACCTCTCCTTCAAAGGGTCTAGTCAAATGTACACAACACAGCACATAGTAGTTACAGCTAGCGCACTTGAAATAACAGGCAAGAAACGACATTTCACGCTGAAAAGAACTTAATTTCACTGAAGACTCACTGTCTAGTGAACTCTTCTCTTCTCTAGTGAAGAAGGAATACTGCATCACGATCAGTAGTTAAGGTACGATCCATTGCAGCTGACAATTCGCTATCCTTTATCTTCTTGGACGCCCACGTACGTTTAGAAGGAGGCACCTGAGACGTAGATGGACCAGCGCAATTGTCTTCATCAGATTTTCGTTCTGGAGAAGATGTTGAACTTGAGCTTGATGCCAACTGACCTATTTCATTGATCTTCTCTTTTTCTTGATGAGACTTTGTTTTACGGTGTTGTTCCTTTTCTTCCCATTTCCGGCATCGAGACACTTTATTTGAAAGTACCTTATCCTTAGAAATCATCGAGCCTCGCCTCCCTTCTTCCCGTTGTGCCTTCAAGAACTGTCTGTCTTCTTCAAGATCTATCATTGACAGTGCACTTGCGTGAGCGATTTCGAACAGATTTTCAAACGAGTTGACAAACTTTTTTTCACTCTCCTTTTGGGTCTTTGGCGTTCGGCTTTTGTTCTTTTTCAGACTGGCCCATTCCTTGTACAAACGTAAGATGTTTTCTTTTGCTCGTTAGTCTTTCTGCATAGGAATTCGAGCGCGCTGCCAGAAATCTCCCAAAACTTTCAATGTATCAGCTGCTGCGTNGTCTTAGATCTTGTTGATGCCATCCTAGATTACATACAGAATGAACAATTGATATTATTATTATTATATAAGAAAGTTTTAGCCTCCCTTAACCACAACAAAGATGTTCTAAGAGAGGAAGGAGGAAGGCACCATTTAGTATGGAGTTGAGGGAAAGCGGAATCTATGCACAAGGTCCACAGAAACAGTAAGCTAAGAAAGAAGTTCATGAAACAAGAAAAAGTTGAAGAAGAAAGTAGTAGGTGCTGAAAAACAGGACAGCAGTGAACTGAAAAAAAGATGGTCCGTAACAGAACAAAAACTTATTTTATTTCAACAAAAAGGAAGGCTTCCTAACTTTTAGCTTGGGCCCTCACATAGTCCCCCTGGGAGCGCTAATTCCCATAGATACAAGTTGTATCCCCCTGAGGGGATGAACAATTGATATCTAGCTAATAAGGCTATTACCTATTATTCAGTATCTGGAAAAAACAAATAAAAAATTCACAATAAACAAAGCAATAAACATGCAAATATGTTTTCGTTAAATTTAGTAACAATTTTGAATCTGTTTTGTGGAACGAATAACTAGCTATATCCGGAGAGCGCTGCCCACCACAACCTCATTTACCAATGGTCACATCGCTACTGATAAACCTCCTTGCAACAACCATAACATTGCGCCATGAAACCTTGTTTACAATTTCGGCATTCCTGTCTGCCATTCACAGAGTTTAGAATTGACCGGCTTTTCCATATATCACACTTTGAATGATATCTGCAAGTATATGGAATAGTTGGGATTTTTACACTAATTAGTATTAATACGACAAACTTTGAGCTCCTTGAGCAACCTCTAAATATTAATTCTTTTTTTAATTTTGTACATTGTTTCTGGCTAGAACCTCACAATATGGCCGCCAGTCCCAGTTGAAATTCACAAGTCAAAAAATGTCACCCTAATATGCGTGCATGTCATGCCTTGCATTTTTAATATCACAAGTTTAAACAATGTTTAGTAAAATAACTATGAATTCCTTTACAGGTCCATATAGAGGAACACATACTTCATTTATCTACACAAATATTTGGGTAGGGTAGGAATGGTTATAAGATTGAACAGGTTACATTAGCAAGGGTTAGGTCAAGTTTCTCAATTTGAAATATAATCATGATTTTTTACAGGTCCAGTGAGTTAAAACAAGTTTCCACACAAACACCAGGCAGTCAAGGTTAGGCACAATATAGAGCTCACAAAGAAAGTTTTGATTACCTAATAAAAGCAATCTTTCAGAACAGAAAAAAAAGTATGCCTTGCAAACCTAACATGCTTTTTGCAGCTAACGAGGAAGATTTTCCGTTCACTATCAAAGCAAACAAATTAATTAATAGCAAGTCTTGAAACCCAGCACTCACGTTCAGTTTGGCCGTGCTTGAGCAAGAGGATGGCAAAGTTGAGGACCTTGTAGGGCTGGAGGATGACTTGAGGGTGGAGGCAGTGCAGCCGCTGCAGCGCCTCCAGGGACTCCTGCACGTTGCCGGCCTTCACGTGCATGTCGTACAGCGCCATGCACACTCCCACACCCAGCTTCAGCCGCGGCACCTTCTCCAGTTTCTGGAGAACCGCGTGAGGCTCTACAGTGTTCCTACTTAGCTTCATTGAACTACAACTAGAAACTATGAGGCATAAATATGAGGTGCATCCAGCGTGCAAGTTGCTTTTTTGGCCTACAGACAACAAACACGCTATATGGATAGAGGCGTTAGTGCATGTACATTGGAGAGTAATATGCTATCACCCAGAGCCAGATGGCACTGTCTGATCCCTCAGAGTAGCATAAATATTGAGGATGAAGTTGGCAGCTCTAGTTCTATCTTTTGCTGCTTGCAAACTTTGGTCTGATATATAACCCACAGAATATGATGCAGATCAAACTACATGGACAGATGGTGCATCGCTGGTGAAAGGAATTCTCACGTTGGCAAAATGGGCATGATGTGCAGAACAGTGGGCAGCCATTCCTCATTATGAACAACTTTGCAGTGCAAGAGCAGCAGTGTACTGGAACGAACCGTCCTTTTAAGATTGCGGAATTAATTAACCATTTTCACGAAGTCAGAATAACTCGTATCACAATGACGCTGAGTGGCAAGCAGCCGTCACACACGACACAGACACAAATTTTGATTAAACAAAATGCCTCAATTTTGGCAATTATGAATAACTTTCCTGCAACACGTGCTGTATCTGCTACAGTAAAATTTATCCATGAAATAATGAATTTTTATAGTAGAAGACCTGGGAAAGTTATTTCTGGGTATTCCTCATAGTTCATTCAACTCAAAATGAATCAAATAGTGTTGCAGACAGAATATTTAGGACCATGTTTTGATGCTAGGAGCGCATAGAGCTACCATTCTCAAGTCAGAAGCCAAGCGTTGTCGCTAAAGGTTCCGTCCGATTTGAAGTGACTTTATAGTGAGAGTTGCTTTGTGAGCTCATTGTGCAATGGCTAATTTGTGTCAGAGAGTAACTTTGAAAAGGATTGAAGGTTTTTTCAAAAAGTTAGATATACATACTACAAAATATTTCTATGGAACTACCGTATTTGTAGACAAAATTGTTCCACCATAAATAATTTAATGTAGAGCTGAAAGGAACCATCCTGTATTTAAACTTCAATTTCCAATGTTAGGTCATATGATTGAGCTATTATATACACTTCACATTTTATACTTTTTTAAAACCACAAATTTTCAATTTGATTTGTGTTCAGTATTATTCAAATGATTTATTGCTTGCGGTTCTAGGAACAGGTGAAGGAGTTCGAGAAATTGCAAGCAATCTGAATTTTGATCATCTACCATCATCACGTCATGCGATTAGTGAACATAACCAACTTGTTTTCCATAGAGAATTAAAATTTCACAATCCTGCTTTGTGGAATTAACCCCTTCCCCGGCAGAAACATGTATACTCGTCTTCACAAAATGTTCTTTTTTCAGTCGTCGACGAGTATACTCGTCTAAAACTTTACCTTCAAAAACCAGCTACATACGTCTATACTCGTCAATTTTAAGCCCTTGTAAGCCATTCTACGTGTGAAACGAGTATTCTCGTCAAATCGTTCGCCTGGCAGAGGCGATAGGGTAGAGCTGTGGGATTTCAAGGACATTGTTACTAGACTTGCTCCAACAGCAATTGTTGTCGGATGGGTGTTGTTTGCATCCACAATTGCATTCATTTTTTTGTAGCATTTTGAAGTGTTACACCCCAAATGACTAGTTCAACAGAAGATAGTGAATATGAACCTTCCCTCAGAAGCTTGAATACTTCTGATAACTCTGCCAGTTCATTAGACAATGACTATTTCTCGACAAGTGAGGAGGAGGGGGGTGACTTGTTTTTGCTGACTGAGGTATTTTCAAAATAAAAAGTTTACCACAAAAAAGGGAGGAAAAACTAATTACAAACTGTTTTCATAACCAGCATCAAAAATACTATAGAGAACCAAAATAAAAAAATTTAGTTTGAAAAAGAAACGTTTTTAACAAAAAAATTGTTGGGGAAGGGGTTAATAAAGATTATATTTATGCCAGCACAAACTGTTTTAACCCTACCCAAAAAATGAGTGTTTTTAAATATTTTCATTTATTTCAGTAATTTAATTAAAACCATACTTTTACACCAATTATGAAACAAAAAGTCTTATCACTTGTATACATTCAATAAAATTTTAAAAAACGGAATTGCAAATGAGAAAAATAACCCATTAGTCACTAGGTACCAAGTATTGACAACTTGTTTCTTGGGCATGAAACAAAGAAATTATAATTTTTTGCTTTCAAGTGACTATGATTTTTTTTAAACCTTTGCACTTTATTAATTTTAGTGTCATTTTCACATTGCTCCACACAAAATACATATTAGTTTGATTGAATGAGAATTTCTTCAACACATAAAATGCTACAGAAAAAGTTTGCACAAAGCTCTTGACAACTTTTCAAAGATGCGTTTTTTGTTTATGTTGAATTAGCTTGCATTGTTTTTCTGGTGCTATTGAGGACAAGAAACATTGAAATATTTGACATTCCACTTAATTAATCATGCAAGTTGAGAAAATCTATCACTAATTAAATTCCTTCCCATAAATTGTTAAGAAAAACTCTACTAGCATTGAATCTTTGAAACTCAATTAAATCAACTCAAGTTTTGCAATTACACAAAGTTAAAACGAAAATGACACAAAAAATGGATACCTTGAATAGCAGTTGAGCATCTTGAACCTGACCCCTCTTGGCCATCTCCATGACTCCATAGACACCTTTCATTTTATACTGCAGTCGATGACCTTCATCATGATTGAAGTCCTTGGAGATCATTTGTTTGGAAAGCGTAGGCAACACACGCACTGGCACATGCTTACCGGAACTCTGGAAGAAATATAACTTACTTGCCACATGTAAATTGAAAATAAATGACCACTTCCATCTGAGCCAAATAAGTCACTATTATTTCCTCTCCATAGAATGTAAATCAAAATACTACCCTGTCAAGAAGGGTTTTATCATAACCTCTTAAAATTGTTCATTGTTTGCTTCAATTATCCACATAGTATTTTAAAACTAAATATCACAACATAGTATATTATAGGAGTAAAGTTCAAAAGTTGAATGTACATCTCTTTGAAGTGCTTTAGATTATAATCAAATGTATGCTGAAGAATGTTCTAGAAATCACTGAAATAATTCAGGTCTATAATTTTATTATTTGAATCTGTCCCAGTTGAAAGATCTAGGTAAGGATTCTACAAATGTATTACTTATAAATTCTTTGCAAGAAATGGTTCACTAGTTCCATACAAAGCAGAGAATAAATTACTCATTTTTTACAATGGCATTTTAATTGCATTGAATCAAGATTCCCGCAGTATATGGACTTAGAAGACACTGTCCAAAATGCAATAAAATCATTTCAACAAAAAGACATACCTAATCATCAGCTCAGGACCTCACATCTTCTCTCTTGGAATGATTATTCCCATTAACACAAAAGCTCTACCTTTTTTATGGGAATGAGCAGAGTTTATCTGATGGCTTTTCTATCAACAACTTCCCCTATGGGTTGATTACTTTTTTCAGATGGAGAGTTGTAAGCAACCAGAAGGCAAGGGAAATGCAAAATAATTGTGATGAGTTGATATTTCAAGGAGAGAAAGTCATAGGGGATTTCTTCAATAAATCCACAAGCATAGCAGACAGAAGTACAGCAATGAAGTGTTGGCAGGACAATACTAGCCAAATTGGCCAACCATCAAAGTGGGGAAAAGTTTTAACCTCATTCTCACACAACAGTTTTTGTTTTACCTTTAGAAAGTAAGATGAGGTCTACCTAAAGTACCAGGAGTGCATGGCATGAACACACAATAGAATGAGTAGCTTTGTTCTAATGGAATTAAGTCATTAAATTCTCAGGTATGCTCCCAATATTTAGGGTAAAATGGTTCTGTGAAATCAATGTGTTAATAGGATTGAGGGGCTAAGCTTTGTGATGGATATTTCAAAGGATGTTGTTTATACATGGAACTATTTTAAATGAGTTAAACTGTCGCGAGTCATCCGTTATTCTTCGCTCCAAAGAAGAAAGAAATAATCTTAATATTTGCTGAGGTCCCAATCAAGAAACGGAAAAATTGTTAGACAGAGCCAGGCGGCACAGAGTGTTGGAGACTGAGAGGCAACTCGTTGAATCGGTCTTTAAGCGCCGGAGNTTTCAATTTCGTTCATTTACTTATTGTTCTTTGCAAGGAGTTTGTCACTTCTTAAACCTACCTCGTTTTTTTTTAACTGTCTCTTAATGAAGTAGAAACAAAGTCAGTTAATGAATGGAAATTTTAAATGTAATAAGGAAAATCCTTGCAAAGAGCTCTATTGTGAGCTTCAACTTTAAGGTGACGAACGTTACGGCTAGAGTGACACTAGTCACGTCAACTTAACCTTATAACTTCAAATATTGGACTTGGTCCACTTCACTTAATGAGTAACTTTTGTCTAAACCAGTTTTACTATGAATGTTTAATTATGGAAAAGTTGCTCTCAATTAAGAGAAAGTTAAATATACTTCTTTCGGGCTTTGCCTTGCGTAACTATTAGTTTAAAGCTAACAATTCAACCTGTCCTATGCCAAGGATAAGTTCCTTCAACTGTATTTCCTCCTAATTTCCTGAAATAGCTTCCCAAGCTAACTTCTTCTCATCTGTGCCAATGGTATTAAAGTTGGAGGTGAGCTTTAGGCGAGGTTTAAAATGCATACTTTGAAATATGTAAATTTTACGTGAAATATTTGCCATAAGTCTTTCCTTTTGAATAAGTTTCTAATTAGACTGTTTCAACAGTATTTCACTCTGCGAGGAAAACACTCGAGCCCCTGGTTATTTGAAATCTTCAACTCTCATAAATTTGAGCTTCTTGTGTACTGCACGGTGTTTACGTCGCAGTATTCTTAACTTGATGGAAGCCGAGCAGTTGCGCTATCCGTGAGTGGACGGTTACGGGAGAGTGGTGTAGCCATTAAGTAAAGTTATCAAACAATTGACTTACTGAAATATTGTAAGAAATTAGTTGTCTCAGCTTAATTTAATTAGTTCCTTGCTTGTTCCAGCAGGAGGAATTCATGTGGTACAAGATCCTTTCAAGCCCAAAGGGTCTTGCAAATAAATCAAGACTCAAGTAAAAACTCTTCTAGTTGTGTGCATTGTATTCTTTAAACCTTGAAATTTGGTTAGGACAATATTTAGTTTTGATGCTTTGCAGAAAATTTGCAACAAAACTCTTAAACACACTTGAAAAATGGGAAAAAGATTTATATCCTAAAAACTACTAAAATCTTATTAATTTTAATTATGACCGTATGAGCTGTGCTTTGCTGGTGAATAACCCACGGTTTGAGGCATAACTTGAACCAGGGTCACTCATGTCTAAAGTGTGATGCTCAACATTTGTGCCATAGAGGCAACAGATTAGATGTTAGGTTAAGCCTTGTTGATCGCAACAAAAATGATCTAAAAAGGAGGAAGGAAGGCACCATTTAGTATGGAGCAAAATAAATGCAGAATCTATGTACAAGATGCATAGAAACCAGAAGTTGAGAAAGAAGTTCAAGGAACAAGATAAAAGTTGAAGAAAGTAGTAGGTGCTGAAAAATTGGACAGCAGCGAGCAGAAAAAAGATGGTATATAATAAAAGAAAAAATTCATTCTATTTCCCCAAAAGGAAGGCTTAAATGTTTAGCTTGGGACCTCACATGTCCCCACTGGGAACACTAATTCCCATTGATACAATAGTTATATCTCCCGAGAGGTGGAGAAGCCAGATGCTTCAACAGATGTACACTCATTCTTTGGTTCTAGACACGTTGTTGCAATGCATTAGAGAGGCAGTCCAATATGCTAAAAATTAAGTACTGACAACACTGGACACGCACACAACTGGTTTGAGAACTATCCATTAGCTGGAAAGCAGTCACTTTATTGATATCAGTTCAGTAAGCCAGGTAGTTCTCTGTAACACAGGTTATCCTTTTTTTGCATCGAGTCTAATTCAGCCAAGTTGTTACAGAGAATTGCTTTTATTGGGTTTGTGTTTCTTCTGTAATTTGTAGTAGTAGATATTGAGGGAGAAGAGAACACCTTGAAATTCATGAAAATAACTACACTGAACTACAGTATTTTAATTGAAATTCTTACACTACATAGTAACGCAGTCACAGAGAAATATTTTCATTGAGAGCTACTACTTTAAAACAGCACTATGGAAATACAGTGGAAAAAAATTTATCTTAAAACAAAGCTTTAAACAAACCTAGATTACAAGTCTGTAAATAATCATATTTTCAGCTTTTTACAGTTTGCATAATGTGCATGCACTGAGATAACAGTGTCANAGAGTTGGACGGGCAGAAAAACAGGACAGTAGTGAATCAAATGATGGTCCTCAGCAAAGCAAAAAAACAGTTGATTTCAACAAAAAGAATGCCTACCTAACTCTTACCTTATGACCTCATATTTTTCGTATGGGAGTGCTAATTATCATAGATAAAATAAACATATCCCCCAGAGGGACTTACAAACAGTACATTTTATATAGTGCATGTAATTGCCTATATTTTGCTTGCAAACACAAAATATATTGGAAATACATTCAATTTACATCAAAGTAGTTAGGACACACAAAGACAGAAAGTAGTTTACACAGAAGAAGCAGAAAAATTACCACTGACTCATAGTTAAATCTCACCATATGGCAATGTAGGATCTTGCAAATCCCTGGCAGACATTTTGGGCTTTCTTGAAGTAGTGAATGATTTCTTAGAAGAAACATACCCGTGATTTACCTGGAAAAAAATCCGTATTCATTCACACATGCATTTGAACAATACAACACTAAAAAGCTTCACAAAGTGAGAAAACTTCTAGTGCTAGAAGTAAAATTTGCAAACATTTTGCTAAAATTTACACATTTTACTTTGTCATTCAAGTTACCTTTACCTACAGTACTCTGTCTCCTGGTCAATTAATGTGTGCAACAAATTCCTTGAATACATTGGCAATAGCCCAATTTTTTTGCTTAATAGCAGACAAATAACTTAAAATAACGAAGGCCCTACATAATTACATATCACTCTTATTTGACCTTTTACTCCTAACAAGATCATAAATCTTCCTATATTTCATTCAAATTTTTTGAAAAATAATTATATACAGTCAGCTGTTTCCTTTACTTCACACCAACTATAACATTAATCTTCAAATACCTTCAGGCCTCACTACCTACAACAAAATTTACCCAAAAGAGAAAGGAGCAAGGCAGCATTTAGGATGGAATTAAGGCCACAGCAAGTAATATAAGGGAACCAGGACTCTCAAGGATGTGTCCCTAGCCTTTGCACAAAGGAGTGGGAAGACCAAAATAAGTTTATAGAACATGATGAAAGAAGAAGATGCAAATAATGGGTGCCATAAGATCTCTGGGAAGAACCAGTGTGATTTTAGTACTTCCAAATCTCATTTTCCAATTCTACAATCTGTTTACAATTTATTAAACTTAGAATATCATCCATTTTATGCAAAAAACTAACCGAACAATGACATGCAGAGTGCACATCTTTTACAACTTGCTGAGCGCACATAGGCAAGTGTAGCTTAAGGGGATGCTGTGTGTTTACATTTCATTTACATTCCACAATACTTTTTGTTCATTTTCTCTTTTTCTATGTTCAGGTTTCAAGGTATAGCAGTCTTTTTGCCATTACTGTAGTACAAACATCTATTGTTATGTATAATAATGTATGCAATTGTCCAGTCAATATTTTTTAAATTCTTAATGGGTCAAGTTTTGAGTGGCCAGTTGGTTTGAATCGTTGGTTTTTTTACGTTAATTTTTTATTTCCACACTCAGTAGGGATCAAAATCCCAACCAATAATGTGTGTAGTAGTGTAATTATTCTTTAATTTTTAGCAAAAATCAGTGAAATAAGTGACACTAAAAGGAAAATATCAATAAATCAACTGACTACCTACATTAATTGCAACAAAATGGAACAAGTTTATGAAAAAAGTGATAAAAGATAAAGAATAAAAGTTATCCCGCTGTGTTTCACCGTGTGCACAAGATGGGAGTTTGTTTTGATGAGTCTTGCCATAACATGAGTGTCCTCACTTTTAATGTTTTCCTTTAAGGGAAACAAACGTTTTTTTGGGGCCAAAAACCAAAACTGAGATTATTGCCTGAAAATGCTCCTAAACCCCTCCTTTATCATGCAAAAATGTTATTTGTCCCGTGTTGGCAACCCAAACCCCAGAATCATCCCCAAATTGCTCCTCTTCCCCACAGACGCGCCCAGCTAGACCAGCTGCGGCTCTGCTTAGCAGTGTTCGGGTGCTCCAAAATTGTTTTCTTCATTTTTACACAATAGATCACTCATTAGAAAGGTTTAGTGGTCTCTTGACCTTCTTAGTCAGTGATTTTGTGCTTGTGCATCCTGTGAAATGCCTGAAATATCAAATGCAGCAGTCCGCTCTGGCCTAAGACGCTTTTTTGACTTTGAGGGGCAATTCCAGCTACAATTTTTCACTGGTGAAGATCTTTTTTGCATCGTAACGATCAAGGTGAGTACTATAAATTTCAGTGGAAGTTTTTTGACAAGTTGATTTGAAATATTTTTATTGTAAAAAAAATAAAAATTGGGTTTTAAAAGTTCTAAATTTTGTAAAAAATTTCTGAAGAGATATAAAAAAATGTCTCCAACTTTTGTAGATATATTCATTGTGAATTGAATAAAAAAAATCAATAGTCGATGTACAACATTGGCTGAGAAAATAAAATTTTAAGAAATTTGTCTTGGGAGAAGGGAAGGGGGTGTGGATAAATTTCAAAAACTTTATGGGCTATAAATGTTTATTCGAATGTTATAAACATGCTGTGAATACCAAAGGGCTTATTTCACACCAGAAGTACTTTTTATTTACTTTTAAAAGAATTCATAGGAAAAAGCATTTGCTTCCCTCAAGATAATTTTATTAGTGATATATGAAATGGAACATACATGCGTAAACTTTATACGGCCAGTCAGGTGACCAATGACACTTAATTTCATTGTTGGTCAATGTTTAATTAACAGATTACCCCATAGAAGCATCAAATATTTGGTTGTAACTTACTTTGAGAATAATTCTTTCAGCAGTTACATACCATTGATTCAAAAAAGTGTAATACAGTGGTACCTTGGGTTACAAACTTAATTTGTTCTGAAAGCAACCTTGTAACCACAAAAATTTGTCTCCCAAAATGATCTTCCACATAAGAATGTAATGAAAACAAAAGAATTCATTCCACTTATCTATAATTTATTCTGAAAGCGACCTTGCAACCCCAAAATTTTGTATCCCAAAATGATCTTCCCCATAAGAAACAAACATTGACATCTTAGGATGCTTTATTTCCAATCAAGCCTGATACATATGATCTTAAGCATTGGTTTTTCAAATGTCTTATAACTAACACTATATATAGGACACCATGACGGTCCCCCCGTGAAGCCGGTACCCAATTCCAACACCTGGGTTGAGTGGGGTATTGTGCTTGAGCTCTCCCTTATACCCATTATGAAAAGACTTGAATGTAATGAAAACAAATAATTCATTCCACTTATCTATAAAAGCCCATTTTTATTAATGTTTCTTTATACGCACACATTTATTGAAGAAATTACATCATTTTAAACTAACCTAAAATACCCGTTGTATGTTTATTTATATATTTGTTTGGTGTCCGTTTCTTGAGAAACATAGGATGTCTGAGTGTGCGGTATCATGGACACCAAATATCTCATTGTAACAGAGAGATGGCCCTTACATGCATTGATATGTTTAACATTTTATCAGGATAGGTTTGGTTTTGATAGGTTTGTTTAGGTTAGGATAGGAAAGGTTAGAATGTTAGGTTAGCATAGGAGAGGTTCTGTTCACGGAATTTTTTTGTGGGTCCACCTAGCTCAACGATGATATTCTCCATGGAATCTCCACGGATCCTGCTACTACCAAATAACACTCCAGGTTTATTTGTTTGGAGTCCGCTTCTTCCATTTCTCTGTCACGCTCATATGGATAGTTGTAATGACCGTCTTTGTGATAAGAGTTTTACCAGTGCACAGGTACAAGAATATTTTTATCACGGGGACTCTTAGGATGGATACATTTGTTTGTCACCCACTTTGGAAAATTTGTCAGAAAAGGTAATGAATCTTGTCATTTTTGATGGGCCGTGCACACTAGTTCCTAGAAGACAAATACGTATAACATTGACTAAAATTTTTTGATGATCTTCATCTCGACCATAATCATTTTCTTGCTGGTTTCATTCATCACCTTGGGATGCATTATCTATCACAACATTACACTTTATCCAGTTTTGCACAGTACAGGAGTACCTCGAGATACGAGCAGCCTAACATACGAGTTTTTTGAGATTCGAGCCAGAGCTTGGGCCATATTGTTTTTCAAGATCCGAGCCCAAATCTGAGATACAAGCCGTGTTTCCAGAGCGTCCCGCTAGTTGGCACGCAGGGTCGAGTATCATCTGAGAGCATCTCTTGCTTAGTCGCACGTGTTACCAGCTTGAGTCAAAGTGTATCTTGTGCGCTGTACTCTTTTTTGCTTTGTTTTTGAGAGAGTACTGAACTTTGTGAGTTATCATGGGGCCAAAGAAAGTGAGTGCTAAGGACAATGGTGACAGGAAGAAGAGGATGATGTCGACAGAACTAAAGCAAGAAATAATAGGAAAACATGACCGTGGTGTACGAGTGATTAAACTTGCAAAGATCTATGACCGTAGTACATCGACAATATTTACAATATTGAAGCAGAAGGATGCCATCAAGAGTGCTACATCAGCAAAAGGAACCACAATTCTTTCCCAATTTAGGACAAATATCCATAGGGAAACGGAGAAGCTTCTGCTTGTGTGGGTGAAAGAGAAGGAGTTTGCAGGAGATACAGTGACAGAGACGGTAATATGCAAGAAAGCACGGAGTATTTATGCCAACTTAGTGATTTTTCATAGGTCTGGAACGGATTAAATCGAATTCAGTTATTTTGAATGGGAGAAATTCGTTTGAGATACGAGCTGATTGACTTACGAGCTAGGTTCTGGAACGAGTTAAACTTGTATCTCAAGGTACCAATGTACTCAAATCACAAAGAAACTGTACACCAATTCATTAAGTAATGCTATCCAGACAGCCGCTACTGAAAGAATGAAGGAGCGGAGGGGGTAATAAAGGGGTGGTGGGTATGCGTGGGAGGAACCATTTGACTCCTTTGTGAGATGCTGTCATTAAGTTATCCCAAAAAAAACGCAATCACAAAGCACGGCATTAAGACTTGTCCACAAAAAATGGGCGCCTGGAAGGGAAATTTGAATTCGTAATCCAATACGAAATAGTCACTTTGTAGCCCAAAAAATCATAAATGAAATCATTCATGACCTGAGGTGCCACTGTAGTTAGTTCAAAGTTGTTAATTTAGATTAGGAGTGTTTTTTCTTTTCAATATTTATTATTATTTTTGTTTTAAATCATTCATTTCTTCATCTAATGCAATTGGCTTCTATTTTTGATAATATCATTTGTGAAAAACATTCGTTAATAAAGATGCGATTGTGTGTAATAGCTTCTTTCCTCACCCTTAGCTCTTAAAATAGTCTCATCTTACCTTATGTGAACTGTTAATTAGTATCAAGATTAGTATTGTTAGCATTGAAACATATAGCTGTGAGTTGTATACCCTAATTTTTAAAGTTTTCTCACATATTTTCCTAGGCTCTATGTGCAATTACCATTTGCTATAATTGACCGATGAACTCAAATGTGAATAATAAGTGAAACCGGTCACTGAAACGTGACCAGGCAAATGAAACCGGTCAATGAAACCTAACTGAACAAACAAAATTTAAACTGAATGAACCATCATCAAAAAATGATTGAAAATAATCAGTGTAAAAGTCAAAACATACATTTGATGATCAGAGGATTAGCCCTTTATTGGGCAAGCATATATATTTCAACGCAAAAATTAGCTTACAAAATGGCACTCCCACCCAGCCTGGTCTGTGTTTGAAGGTGTTAGTTAAAGCCTCAACCAATCAGGAAGCCTCAGGCTTGAGTTTTTGGTGTGACACCATGGCTTGGGGCACGTAATTATTGGCTGAGAGCAGTGTGGAAAAACAGTACCTCGCCAGTCACCAGAATCTACCTCCTAGTTCTCTTTACCTTGTCATGTGTAACTTTTTCCATAATGTCAGTGAGTTGATAATATAATATAAAATAGGAAATATAACATAAAATAGGAAATATAATATAAAATAGGATGAAATCTAATGTAACTTTTATGATACCCAAAAATTATATTTTGTGGCAATTTTATAACTATCTACAAATTGTCTTGTATATATTTCATTAGTGCACATTGAAATATAAATGACATTGAAATATTTTCTGTAGTTTGGTATGAATTTAGCATTCAAAATATGTTTAGTATGGGATTCCTATGGTCATTTGTTTTTCTTTTTGTTAGTGTAGGTTATACCTTATAGTCTGCCATTTCTAATGGTTTCTGATGAACCTATGTTCACTTTCATATATTTAGTGTTATGTGTGTATCTTTGTTTTCTGTTATTGGCTTTATGGACAGACTTCCTTTTCTTTTCTTATTCACTCCTTGTGTTTCAGATAACATGTCACCTGTTTTAGAAGCAGTCTAGGACTAGGGCTTTGATACCAATCGACCCAGACCTTAGTAAAGCCGACCTCTTTGACGATGATGAAAGTGAAGAACTTGGTTAAACTCCCCCACCATATGGCTCTACTATGCCAGGTCCTAGCACATGTGCCAAGCCCCCTAACAAAAAGCGATGGACTGCCTGTTTTCAATGTCAATCTTGATGAGAATAAGGACCAGGATGAAAATGTTTATGTTGAGGAAGAGGTATTAGTGGAGGAGGACAAGGAAGGGCTGCAAAAAAATGAGAAGAAAGTGAAAGGCCAGGAAGGGAAGAGTGTTCTGACAACAAGGCATACAACATGGAAGAAAGCCAACATCAATAAACTGAAGCATCCTTCTTTGTTGATGTGCCCTACCAGTTTTTCTCCCGCTTCTTCTCTTCCTAACTCGTCCAATACATCGTCTATCAAGTCAACTTATCCGTCATACAAAAGAATCCGGCCGACACCTTTGAAACATTGATACATACTAAGGTGGAAGGATACAAAGCTGGTAATGATCATTTCCAGTAACCTGAAAGTCGAACCTGTCAGTTCTTGCCTATAATACTCAAAGGAAATGAAGAAGGAGGAAATGAAGTGCTTTTCATATTAATCAAATAATACAATGCCAATTTGTGGGACATAGATAGGAGTGACATGTTGGTGGAGCTGTTCCAAATACCAATAAATTTGAAGAAGTGGTATATGTGTCATTGACCTATGCAATGCAACACG
>JACJUY010010624.1:8202-24262 GCA_014220935.1 Platorchestia sp. MABIK
AGTGCATATTTTTTTAAGTGATTTAAAACTTTCTCTATTTATGTATTATAGTTTACTTGGTACTTGTTTATTCTCTGTCAGTGCTTTGGAATTCAATTAGCAAAAAAGTTTCAAGAGTTTGCTGTCTAATTTATTGTTGAATAAATCATTTTTCTGCCCAACCATTTGTAAAAACTACTATGTATAGAAGCAACAAATTAAGCGACAAAGTGCTGACTGATAATGAATCAGTAGCCAATGTATCATAAAAATGTCTGACCTTAGTGCATAGCTAACATCTTGTTCTCTTTTGTTGCCAATTTAGTTGAGACACTGAAATATTTTCAATTAGGGACAATAGTATTGTTTATGATTGAAGAAAATGCTTTTATTTTAATTGGCTTCTTTTCTCTATTTTCTAATATATTTCCATTTTCAGGAGCAAGCCAGCAGGCACAAAATTTGACGAGATGAATATTCTTGCCACTTTGCATCCTGCTGACAAAGATTATGGTCACATGAAGATAGAAGAGCCCAAGACGCCATACAACTTCAAGCACAGAGATACGTCAGGCTCTGGAGATGAACTGGACAATTTAGATCCTGGAATACTTGCACAGTGGTAAGTGAATCTATCCATTTTAATTAAATAATTTCTGAGGCTTTGGGACTACAAAAGCTATTATAAATGTGTTCAACTTCTTACTTGAATGTTTCACTTCTTCAATTTTTTTTTGCATTAATAGACTTGATGGAATTTCAATATGTCTGTCAGGCTATCAAATTTATTCAGTAGATGTTCCTTACTTAACTATTCTCTGCATATTGTTTTATAATGATAATTTTTGTGCAGGTCGGGTGTTCATTTCATCTAATTTGTCCAACTGAGCAGTACCTTATTTATCAATATTATAGTTGTTTCCTTCAATAGATTTCTTGCATACCAGTGTGAACATGAATTGATGTCTTCCCTTTTTATAACTTCGCCATTTCTTAAAACTTGAAGTTGCTGAATATGTTTTCCTTATGCTCTTGGTGATCAACCAAAAAAGTGTGTTAAAACAAGTTATTAATTTCAGAGCCATGCCAATCTCAGGAAAAGCCTAGTTTTAATTACAATTTGCTCCTTGTTTTTTCACTTTCAAACAGCATTGAAGACGGGTGTGGGCAGCCTCCTCGATCAATGGTAACCCCTCCACCCATAGAAGAAGATTCTGAAGATGATCTCTCTCCTGAAGAACTAGGTTTGTATGACGGCATGTGAGCCCCTGCATCAAAACATAGTCTAAGTCAACCAACTTCAGTATAACTGAAATTGTTTCTTTGGCTATCTATATCGCGAGGCTCATTTCCAGGTAAGAGGAATACCCAACCAAACAAGAACCAAATCTAACAATTGCTTACTGTCAATCTTCATCCTCCATGCTACTCTGTATTAGGATTTTATCTTTATAATTGAAGTTATTTTTCGTTCACAGAGATCAGAAAGAATTTTGAGATGAAGCGCAAGAAGCACTATAACGAGTTCCAAGCAGTGAAGCTTGCAAGGAAACTCATGGAGCAGGACACAGACGAAGAAGAAGAAGAAGAAGAAGACGAGGACGAAGAGAAGAGCAAAGACGGCGAGTGTAGTGAGAGCATGGATGCTGAGAATCCGCCTTCTGAGGCTCCGCCAACGAAAGCTGCAGACGATGGTGCTGTAGCTGACAGCAGAGAATAGACCTGCTTGCTTTAATGCAAATGATGGCCAAATCACAGTAGCAGGTTCACTGGTCAGAAGTCATGCGTGCTGCTGCTCTAATTTTGTGGAAGCGGTACTTGAAACAAGTTAATGAAGGGCAATCATTGTATTTTTTTATACTTCTATGTTACTCTGGCTGAGCCTACTAAGAGGGAGCAGCTCAAGCTGAGTTGAAATTTATTCACTTATTAACACGTGCTAAGGATCAGTGTTATTGATGAGGGCCAGTGTCACTTTTATTATTCACATAGAAAAAACACAGGGTAGTATTGGGAGGATGGATAGTTGATATCTTTAAAAAAGGGCTGTAATCTGGTAGTGAAAACTATTATGCATTCAAAGTTTTTCAAAGCAATCCACGATTGAAGGAAGTTGAATAAAAATCTTATTTATGCTTCACCTCTGAATTCATAGCAAGATGAGGTTGTACTGGCAATAGCGCAGAGCTCCTTAGCTGGTAATATTCCGCTACTCTGGCCTTCATGGTTCTCCTTTTGTGTTGAAGATTTTTGTCTCTGGTGAAGAGGATGTCGTGAGTTAGTGGTGTTGCATTTAGCATGCATCGTGAAGTAGAACAACTAATTATAAAAAAGAATGATGCCCATGCAACGAAGGTTCAAATTTATTTAGTCCTAGAGTGGTTTGGAAGAGCAGTCAATTGTAGGTCGATCCATTCGTATTTTGCAATGCTGACAGTGCTGCTTAGTGTCATCGTAGTGGCCAACTCTAGCTGGTTTACTACGGCAATGATTTTGTGCTCGCAGTTATTGTAGTTTTTTGAAGTCACCTCCTAAAAATAGTTACAATTCTGGTTACTGGAATAGTGGTGAAGAAATAGCGTAATTTTGTTGTACGTTTCCACAGAGAGTCTTTTGATATGTCCAGGAATTTATTTGGATACATTTTGTATGTTGAACTATTACAGGCTGTGCTCTTCCAAAATCGAGTAATCTAGTTCAAATTGTTCTAATACGGACTGATAACACTACGTTAATGCATTGAATGTGTTGTTAGTATGAATTATTGTATGTTTAGAGTTTCTAAAGCAGTCTAGGGTTGAAAGGAGTTCAGTGTGAAAGTGTTTGTATACTTCGCCTGTGAACAGAAGTCGAGATACGTGAAGTCTTTAAATTCAGCTTATCCCTGAAGCTATGGGAAATTATCTGCTTCGCAAACATCAGTGCTGAACAAAGGAATTTGCAATGAGCTAATTTCCAATTGTTAACAGAAGTTCTGAATCTAAGGAAGTCGATGATTTGAGATTCTGTTGGGAGTAACTACGGTTGACAAATGGAAACTAAATTTACATTGGATATATTCAGTTGTAAACGATTGAATATCTCTAATCAATGATGTTATGACCCTCTATTTATGTAAAAGCTAATTTTGTGATTGACCTTCATCCATCTCCATTTTATGATAAATGCCATTATTGCAAAGCTTCCTGCAGTTAGTGTGAAGAATGAAATGTAACTACTGGTTGCAACTCTCACCAATTCATGTACCTATTCGCTATTCTACGAAATTCAATTCATGTGAAGCTTTCTAGGACGATCACCAAGGGTTATCGCACCCCTTTTCTGTTTATCTTAGGGATACTTACCTATTAAACCTGGATGTTTAGCTTGTGATAGTAATTAGATCGTAGTGTTCAGTAGATGCTTGAGAACTTTATTTTTGTGATATTAGTTACTGCTCTTGAGATAGACAGCTCTATTAGCTTCAAACACAACTACTGGTGCAGTTCAGTAAATATATGCAAGTTTTCCATGTTCATAATGACCAGCTTTTCTCGGGGTATTCGTAACGCTTGTGGCCGCAATGCGTGAGCTCTGGACCTTTGTCCCTTGAATCCCTTTCTGTGCACGCTTTTTATTGCTACTTGATGGTTCTTCGAAGTCTGTGAGCTACTTATCAGAAACTAGCATTTTGAAAGTGATCGGTAGACTTGCTTTTTCCCTAGGCGAATGGCAGTTATCGTGCTCCTGTGGTCATTTTTTCCTTCATTTTTTTCTCCTAATAGTCCCGAATCCTGGATAATGTACGTGTTTCTGCTCAGTTTGCTGTTGTGCACGTCTTAACGCGACAATGACACTAATTGTAAGATCAACGTTCGGTCAAGCTGAGTACATTCAAAATTTGTGCAGTGTTACGTAAATTTTATTCATGTTTTCTAACAAAGGCAGCTAGTAAGTCATACGCTGCGCTACATTTCTCTTGGATTTTCACGAGTTCATGTTGCACTATCTTTGTTAGGCATACTAGACTGATAAAAGAAAAAGGTATAAATGTACTTTATGTGCAAATGGTTGCATTTTGATGTACTCTTGTTAATTTCTCTATAGATTGTTACTGGAATGTAAATGAAGAGGTTTTTCTTATTGTGGTTAAAGATCTAAAAAGACCTTCTCTCTCAGCCCTAGAGATTCTCTTTCTGTGGAGTTAATCTGGGAGTGTGGTCATTTTCTCTGCAGTTGACACACTGTGGGGCTGCACTTGGTGCACATTAACGGTTGTAGGATACGATACCTTATTGTGTTCAGCAATACAAGCGCACCTTGTTAACCCGTGGATGCGCGATGTTATTTCAAACAAACATACACCGTGAGGTCAATTTGACCCGAATCTTTTTAATAAAGTAACAAAGCACATAAAGGTTAACCAGCTTCAGTTATTTGGGAAAAGTCACGAAGCCATGTTCAGATATGTGGTTAAAACCTAGTTAAGCGAGTTTAAAATTCAGTTGGGGTTATTTTGACCACACCGTGCATCCACGGGTTAACTTAAATTTCTTCAGAGGTATCCCTAACTGAGCTGCTCACTATCGACTCGTGTGGCACAGGACTATGTAATGGGTGAAGCTTCTGGTGTTGTTATGTCTAGGTTTTTCGTGATATCTGTGGAGCCGCGTTTTTGTTCAACTGACCACGTGCACTAGTTTCTTTAAAACGATCTTCATCATGTCAACTCGTAGGTTTGATTTTTGTCGCTTTTAGATGTACACTGCCACTGTTGAAACACTACCCATGCAATCTAACCCTTGTTGTTATGACAGTGTTTTTCCCTTTCCAATACTCACGATCGGTTTGTTAGTAATATCTGCCGTCAGCTGTGCTCATTTCGGGCTTTACTTTATACTTGATAATGTGCTTCGCTTTTTTGGGGATATCACTGGTGTGTTACTGACAGCTGAACTGTTTACATGATAATAAATAAATTAACGTTTCAGTTATGCAAAACTATGTGGCACTGAATGGTGACTATAGCTTATAGTAACACCATGCCGCATGAGTGATCGACTGAGTGAACAAAAACATGCCAAATTAGAGAGCTATTTTTACTGCACTAAGTCCAATAGCTCGCCTCATCAATGCAGTGATGTATCAGGAATGTTAGTGAACGTCACTGAAGCTTCTTGAGGTCTCACGGCTCTCATGCTCCTAGGCTAATACCTGACGAGTGGCTTACATACAGTGTCTGATTAGCGATACTGTCAAGTATCTTTTTGTTGTGTCTGTAAAGTCACGAGCTTGCGACGCGCACACTGCAACTAAAGCCTAATTTTAGCGGAGCTGCTTACGTTTTTGTAAGGTTCGACAATTCAGGTGACGCCTGACTGAGCAGTTTGCCCTCCACTCCCCGCTGAACACTTCCTCTCAACAAAATTTTTCTGTACAACATTATTCTCCCCCTCTCTTGATTTTTTTGGTGTTGTGCATTCCTTGAGATGCTGCAACAATATATGTGTGTGTGCTTCCTAATTTAACCGACTTAACTGAGGAGGAAACAAGTGTATCATTTTTTGCTAAAGGAATTAATGTCTTTAGCTTGCGGGCGCTAATGCATCGTTTTTGCTTTGTGCATTTTTCAGGATTTATTGGTAGCTTCTCAATGAGTATTAAAATGCATGGAAGGACTATTTTCTTCTATGAAATATTACAAGCTAAAAAAAATATTTTGGCGACAGGTAATGAAGAAATTATAATTTAATTACATTTCATTTTTTCTCGTGACTTTTTCTAAGTGAACTTTCGTCTTTGATTTTGTAGGAGTGGTTATTTCAAACTAGGTAGCGAATATTGCTTGGCTCGTCGTTACTTTGTCGTCTGAGTAGCTTACATAATATGATTTTGTGGTAAGGACTTGTTTGTTGAAAGTGTAGTGCTCTATTTGATTTATGGTACATATTTTGAAAATGATTCTAAACATATTGACATTTTTAGTGCATTTTCTCATTTCTATAATATATATTTTTAGTTTACTTGCAACCCGTGTACAATGAGTGTAAATTTTCTCAGTGAACGTTTGCTACATTTAGCAATATCTGTTATTTCAATTAAATTCTCTATGTGCTCTAAGGTAGTCCACAGTAGCAAATTGCTGACCCTGCTGGACAGGCGGGTAATTGTGTCATCATTATTGATTTTTAAAGTTGCGCTCTATCGTCGATCAAAGTTTTTCAGGGTATTAATTTGCCGTACATAGTGTGTGTCGACTTGATGTCATGTGTGTCACTGGCCGTGGCAGTCATGCAGGTAATTAATTCTTATATCAAGCTGACATTCATTTGAGTGGAGAAAATGGATTCTGATACAAGGCTCTAAAACTACGCTTTAGACGAGTCGCGCTTTTTGATTATTGGTTGTGAATTCGTACTTGCTCACAATCGTCTTTCCCATTCTGTATCTTATTTTCTTGAATTTTGAGAAAAAATGAGAACCTGAAGATTTAATTCACCGTATTTACTTGGAAGGAAAGTCGTTGCATTCGTTTCCCTTTTTTCTAACAATTGCATTTTTTCCACTGACGTTACCATGATGGGGGTAATATTTTGTATTTGAGCATCTTTTATTATTTAGCATCTTCTCTCAGGGGGAGACAACTATTGTATCTACGGGAATTAGCGCTCCCAAAGGGGAAATGTGAGGTCCTGAGCTGAGAGTTAGGTAGGCCTTCTTTTTATTGAAATGAAATGTTTTTGTTTAGGACCATAATTTTTTGGGTTCACTGTTGTCCTGTTTTTCAGCTCCTACTATCTTCATCGACTTTGATCTTGTTTCATAATCTTCTTTCTCAACTTACTGTTTCTATGCCCTTTCTGCATGGATCCCGCGTTCCCTCAACTCCAAACTAAATGGTGCCTTCCTCCATACTCTATTTGGATCGACTTTGTGACGAATAGGGAGGCTTTAACTAATTAATAGTCTAATCTAATCTATTTAGCATCTACCTCCTGCTTAAAATTCCCTCAGGGGGATGCAACTCTTGTATCTATGGGAATTAGCGCTCCCAGGGGGACTATGTGAGGGCCCGAGCTAAGGGTTAAGTAGGCTTCCTATTTGTTGAAATAAAATAGGTTTTATTCTGTTACGGACCATCTTTTTTCGGTTCACTGCTGTCCTGTTTTTCAGCTCCTACTACTTTCTTCTTCAACTTTTTCTTGTTTCATGAACTTCTTTCTTTGCTTACCGTTTCTGTGCACCTTGTACATAGATTCCGCGTTCCCTCAACTCCTTACTAAATGGTGCCTTTCTCCTTCCTGTCTTTGAACATCTTTGTCGTGGTTAAGGGAGGCCAAAACTTTCTTATATAATAATAATCCTGCTTAAAATCCTAAAAGTTATCCCTTCATGTAGTTATTTTTAGCATGTCTTAAAAAATGGTTTAGTGACAAGTATTATTTATTGCTCATTCTTGGTAGTTGTTTATGTGCATTTGTTGTGATTATCTGGTGGTGCGTTTTGATTTTGTTTGTGTAAAATGCTTTAGGTTGAATTCAGCGCGCTTCCACGTCTTGACGTGATTTTCTTCGGGATGCATGGAGTCAATTCCGAATTCGGTGCGTTGGTGTCGGCCATTCTTCTAAAAAGCCTTCCTGAGCCCTCACAGCGCGCACTGCCCACAGTTCTGATGTTGCTTATGAACTTCCGTGTATTTACCGGCAGCAGATCTGGACTGGGAATGACGTGTTTCTTCTATATCTTCGGTGGTCGGTACATAAGTCGCTCTTTTCTCATTGTGTATATAGATGTGAATTTTGCTCACTTTGCATAAGTTCTATCTAGTTTGCAGTATAGCGTTTCAGCCCTTTCCTGCTATTCCGATGAACCTTTGTTGACAATAATTTCAGTCTCAGTGTATGTCTTATGTACTGCTTTCAAACTCACTTATAGAATTTTAACTTGAAATTTGTTCCATCGCTCAGCTGGTTTTACAAGTTGAATAATTCTTCTCAGAGACTGAAAGACTTCAACCATTCGAATGTAGAGCCGAGTTGCTTTGTGTGAGTGCATGTTTTTGCCTCAAATTTTCAGGTATTAACTAAACTTCAGTTAAATCTACGGTACCTACTGAATGGTGAGCTTAATACTTCTACTTAACAGTGAAATGAAGTCAGATCTCGAAATATTTTCACTGATGGAAACAAGTAGCAAGCGAGGTTTGTTAAATTATAATGCTGTCCGCCTACTTAATGAAAGAGGCGTTTTTACCTTAAGCTAGTCCCTCTGTTCCTTTTTTTCTTCTTTGAACGTTCTTAAATCCCTATTTGTATAACCTTCGCAGTAAAAAGCCGGTCTATGAAGACAGTAAACGTTGAACAGGAAATTTTAACCTCTTTGTCGTACCTTAAGTCTTGCATATAATGTAAACGATGTCAAGTATAGTGTAACACAAGGTTCGCTACTCAATGCAAGGTGGTAAATTTTGTCCGACTATTACAACAAAACTGAACTGTATTGTATCTCTACAGTGCATATCGAACGCTTAATATTAAATAAGTAAACAACAATTTCGCTTTCTTGCCATTATTTGATTTAAATACGTCGTGCTAAGATGGCATTTTTTATGTAAAAGTTCATTCTCCTTGTGCAGTGAAGCGTGTCGCTTATTGGGGCTTGTAGGACATCTATAAAAAAAGAAATGATTACGGTTAAACAGAATCAACTGTTGGTTGAATTATTTATTGGCGCGAAGACGTGAAATCCCTTCATGATGTTCTCACTAGAACGCTCGTGAGGCGCGACTTGAGGTACTCCTGAAATGAAAAAAATATGAGATAATAAATTATTTAGGCCCACAAGACCAGCATAAGCAATCTCAGTACGTGGAGAAGTATCTTACCACAGGTGTATGAAAATTTTCACAAAATGTTTGGACAAATGGCTAATACTTAGTAAATGCTGCATAACTCGAGGATCAATTGTATGCGAGTTCCCTAGAACCACATTGTAGGAAGCGGCACTTTTTTAAAAAGTGACAAAACGGTAGCCTCAAAGTTTGGCGACTATGACACACGTGTATCTCAACAACTAACAGAGATATTCGAACGTTTTGCGACTATCTTTCTATACCTCCTACTCACTCAGCAGTTCGAGAAAAGTTTCGAGATAACCTGACTAGTTTTTATCATAAATGGTGTTCGGTGCAGTATGAATCTAGAGGCTTCATATCAAAGAAAAGCACACCACCTTCTGTGAGAATGGGAAATGTGACCCGAGTACACGAGACTTGCCTGATGCAGGGTCTGCTTGGTCTCCAAGCTGTGCACCCGGAGGTATCTGTCGAGGGAGACGCTGTAGGCGAGCTGCGGGTCCGAGGCCACCGTGAGGACCTGCTTCACAGCTCCGTTGATGCCCTTGTAGCAGATGGGCGCCCGCACCTGGTGGTGCTTGCGCAGGTCGAACAGCGCAACGCGGCCGTGCGCAGTCCCCAAAACAACTTGTCTGTAAGCATGACCCCGATCAGATAAGACGTTAGTTTAAGCCTCCCTAACCGCAAAAAAGTTCTAAAGAGAGGAAGGCCCCATTTAGTACGGAGAAAACAGAACGTGGAATCTATGCACAAGGTGCATAGAAACAGTAAGTCAAGAATGAAGTTTATGAAACAAAATTGAAGATGAAAGTAGTAGGTACTGAAAAACAGGACAGCAGTGAACTGGAAAAAGCTCGTCTTCAACATACAGAAAAAATTTCATTTCAACAAAAAGGCCCACCTAACTCTCAGCTCGGGCCCTCACGTATTTTCCCCTGGGAGCGCTAATTCCTATTGATACAATAGTTGTTTCCCCCTGAGGGAGCAGGTCACTATCAAATGATGCAACAAGTAGCCAGCACATGGTCAACGTAAAGGCGTAGAAACTGTTATCGCAGTCCTCAAAAGAAAAAAAGGCCTAAAATAGAATATGAAAAATACGTAAATGAAGACAGTAGCTCATTAAAGGACTGTCAAAGAGACTGCCACAATTATTGCAAGGATATAGAAAAAATGAATAACGAGTAAAGTGAGACTTGCCAAAAACATAGAACTAGACCGTCTATTGAACCTCATTACCAGTCCTACAAATTTAACGATACCTAAAAGGAGCACAGAGTTTACACACAATTCCAATCATGTCAGACATTTATTTCCTGCAATCCCTTACATTATGCAAACATACTTCCTGCTTACTTACAAACACACTGCTTCCACTCCATGAGCCCATACTAATTTTATAAGTCCTTATTTCTACTCGTCCTCTAAGAAAATTTTCTCCTCCTGGCTAAAAGTTTTCGACTGGACATAGTCCAGTTATTACCAAACACATGTGCAAGTCACCACAACACCTGCTCAATCCCAAGCTTTCATGGCAGTTTGCATCAATTAATTTTGACTCTTCCATCCAGACATTTCTACGAAATACCTCAAACGTCTCTTTTTCTACACATACACTCTTGTTCTTTTTAGTGACCTAACTTCTCTACCATGTCGAAGAAAAAATAAATATATATATATATATACATTTTGTACATACAAACCACCGTAGATTAGAAAAAGGTTTTCAAAAAATGAGATAGTTTTAGTTTAGTCGTTAGTTTTAGCCTCCCTACCCGCAGCAACAAATGCGATCCAAAGAGAGGAAGGAGGAAGGCACCATTTAGCATGGAGTTGAGGAAATGCGGAATCTACGCAGATAAGGCATAAAAACAGTAAGTTGGGAAAGAAGATTATGTAACAAGATCAAAGTTGAAGAAGGAAGTAGTAGGAGCTGAAAAACAGGACAGCAGTGAACCGAAAAAAGGGTGGTCCGTAACAAAACAAAATCCTATTCTACTGTAACAAAAAGGAAGTCTACCTAACCCTTAGCTCGGGCCCTCACATTGTCCCCCTGGGAGCGCCAATTCCCATAGATACAATAGTTGTATCCCCCTGAGGGGAAAAAATGAGATATTAGTTTTCCTCGTCAACACGAAAATTGCACATCACAGTGGCGAAATAACTGCTACAATCCTGCTTGTGCTGACAAATCAAAATTGATTACAAAAACTCAGCACTGTAAGAGTACGCTTTTTGCCAAGGTAACAAATTGCGCAAAAACAAATTTTTCATGTCAAATATTCCTCCAACAAATTTTAAAACTCGCTCCTTATAGACTTTTAAACTTCAAAAACATCAATGCTGATTCTAAATTGAGAATGCATTCAATTACACCCAAGAACACTCAGTACAAATCATAATTTTAATACCGTATGGAGTTTCACTACTAACGACGCTACCTGAGTATTTATTTCATCCTATAGTAGTAATTATAGGGCGATTCTTAGGGAATCTTATTCTCAAACATTAGATTAGATGTTAGTTAAAGCCTCCCTAACTGCTAAAAATGAAAGCGTTCCGAATAGAGGAAAGAGAAAGGCATCATTTAGTATGGCGATAAGAGAACGTTGAATTCATGCGGAAGGGGTTTAGAAACAGTAAGTTGAGAAAGAAGTTTCCGAAACAAAATTTAAGTTGAAAAAGATAGTAGTAGGTGCTGAAAAACAATGAACCAAGAAAAGGGAGTACTTAACATAACAATGAGCATTTTATTTCAACAAAAAGAAAGCAGGCCTACCTAACTCTCAGCTCGGGCCCTCACACATTTTCCTCCTGGGAATCCTAATCTTTTTCTCAAAATAAAAAGAAGAACCAATGTCATAGAGAAAATTTATTGATGCTAACGTTCCGGAATATAATTATTAATATAACTCAGTTTACATAATTGTATAAAGTGAAGAACCTACATTCAGTGGCGAAGGATGCAGTGCATGCGAGCACTTGCCTACCTCTCGCGCCCGAAGGCAGTGCTGACGGTGGTCAGAGGAGACTCCTCGTAGTTGTAGGTCAGGATGGGTCTGCCCCGCACTCGGGGATCGTACAGACGGACCTGAGCACAATATTACTATGAAATTTTTACCATGCTAAGAAAATTTCAATTTCCACATGAAAAAATTGTAAAACAATTTCATTTTCAAATGAAAAATAGCAAAAAGATTTTATTTCACAGAAAATTTTATTCTTACATTAAAAATAAAAAATTTCACTTCCACATGAATGAATGGTAAGAAAATTTCATTATAACACGAAAAATAGTAGGAAAGTCTCCTTTTCACATGAAAAAATAGCTGCAGATTAAGTAAATTTAATTATAAACAATTTTTTTACAATAGAAAAATGCAGAAAATTGGATTGTTGTGACATGAACTCATATATTTGAGCATCAAAATTAGAACAATGAGGCTATATTTTGATGCAAATGTATTTATGACAAGCATATTTATTTATACGACTCACATATTTATGCCTCGATGTTACAACAATGAGGTTGTCTTCCAGGAAGGTGAGGTCCGAGATCCAAATGGGCTGACGCAAGTTGAGGAAGTCATGGGCCACCTGACGATAGAAAGGGGAACCATTGGTAACCATTAGCCTACAAAAATCAGAGAGAGCCCTAATGAAGAAATTTTACTTGCTTTCTGTTGAGGGTAATTTAATCGACATAAAAATAGCACAACATGAGTCAGGAAAGTATGTTTCAACAAGTAATCTGCCAAATTAAGCTTTAGAGTATGACCTTACTAATTCCTAGCATCTGGGACACAATCCAAATTTACCCACAATACAGGATGTCCCAATAAAATATACTCAGTTTTTACTTCATGGATATCTAATGACATGGATATAAGTCTAATAAGTTAAATCGAAAAAAAGGACATTGAATTTATGAACATAAAAAGGCATAGAAAACTTAGTAACACCAGAAATAAACAAAAAAAATACATTAGCAATTGTCTGTCAGTAGATTAGTACAATTTTTTGGAACTCCCTGGACAACTACAAAAAAATACGTAACAAAATTAATAACATTACTTAATACTTGTATAATCCATTTTATTAATTAATTCAACAAATATTCAAGAAATGTGCTTCATATTCGATTTAATATTAATGTACATTTGTATTGTATTTCAGATGCTTGTGGTGAGTAGCATTGTAGTTGATGGGATTATGTTCAATCAATCAATTACTTTTTGAAAGCTGTTTTTACACACTTTTTTCACATTTCTTGAGGTAGAAATAAATTTTCAAAATGTATAACCTTTACACTAGCTTTTCTGCTCAATAGTGACTCATGCAATTCAATTTTCCACATAACATTGTTAGGTAGAAAAACTCAATGCATTTTGGAAGGAAAAATTTCAGAAGACTAGCAAAACTTCCCTGAAGTATTTCCGTATGATGAGAGGCCGAGAGCATTATGGTTTGGAACTGAGGTACAGTACAACAATGCAAGAAATTTAGAGGAGCTCAGAATACGAGGACGGTAAGTGGCCCGAGCTTTGACAGAGGAAGAAGAAATGGTGAATTGGAAGTAACAAATCCTTAGTGAAAGTATGAACAAAAGGAATATTTAATATGCTATATACAAGAGAAAGGATAAATGTTCTCTCCAAGCATGCAAGTCATTTTAACTTGTTAATTAAAACTACGGTTAGTTCCCCAATAAAAAAGCCCTCACTTAGGGTTAATGTTCATTCCTAAATGAAACCAGTTCAAGCCATTCCATGACCTGTTTAACTAATGTTTGTGTGGCCTTATTCACAGATTATGGCCCAGAATATGTTTGTAATTTTTGATCTTTATTACCCACAATAAGTGGAGAAATTATAGCACTTACATTTTTAGCTGAGAAGACTGGCTTGCTGGTGTTTTCGATGTCCCATATTTTTAGGTCATTTTCACACCCCCCAGTGGCGATTTTGTTGTCTTCTGTAGGATGAATCTTTACCACTCCAAGCTTTGGCTTGTCCTTATAAGAAGCAATAATTCTGCATAGCGTGTCTATACGTATTTGGTCTTTCTTTTCACCCTTGAATAGGTGGCAGATATGGCCAGATTCTAGGCCCACCAAAACATGTCTGAGGATAGAATGAAAGAAACATGTTAGTTCATGATAAAATGCACTGATTATTGAAAAAAAAGTTGTGATGACTTACATTAAATTTGCTGACAGCAAAATTACTATCATTTTAGTCAAAAACTCAATTTCTGCAATACATAATATTATTATCATATTAGTTCGTTCAATACTTTCTAGCCACACCAAAGGCAATCTCAAGAGAGCTAACAGAAGGAACAATTTAGTATGGACTGTAGAAAACTGAAACTATGCACAAGGTGTGTTCCTACACATGATACTATGAAAAGGAAGAAAAGACAATGATTCAATAGCAAAGAGCAAAAAAGGTACAAAAACTTAAAAAAGAGAGCACCAAAAACAGAAGTCCCACAACACCCATCTCGTCATTACTGAGGTACCAAACAGTATCTCTTCCAGGAGCACTTGTCCTCAAAGTAGAGAATAGACAAACCTAACCAAAGCAAAGCCTATAGCTTATCCAACACCCACAGAGGAGTTCTGCAATCCACAGAAATTATAGTTCTCAAAAAAGTGATAACATTTTTAAGGATACTTAGTACAAATGGCATTACTTAAAATAATATAGAACACAAAAAGTTCTAAATGGCCAAGTGCACTGTTGATATTCCTATAAAAAATTTTTAATAGACTGGGTTTTACAAATGATAAAGTATAATCATGAGCTGTTGAGAGGCAACAACACAGTAAGGTCAATACAGATCAATAACATTGTGTAAGAAATGGATCCTGGTTGAAGATTAGGCAGCAGGACAACACAATAAACAACTCATCTGACAGAGTACTCACCCTTTTCTCTCAACAATGCCCACAACTTTGCCAGAGCCAACTTTAGGTCTGTGACGAAAAATAGAGCTGCCCAGTCTTGTGTCAAAAAGGCTTACAGTAGAATCCCGATGACCAACAAAAATCTGAAATCAAGGAGTTTTTAGCCATCATTTTCTTACACTAGACTAGGCAATAACCTAATATGATAAGAAAATGTAACAGTGTACCTCTGGAGGAATACACACGCAGAGAAAAAAATCCAAGTAATATTGAGGGAATGCAATTACTTCTGGTACAAGCACATTTAGTTTCATTTTGCAGTCAATAGAATTCTCCTTAGGATAGTACTATTTATTGGCAACACTACTGGGTGTCGATACAGCAGAACCAACAAATTTGAGATGTAACACACAATGGCTCAAATTACAAATCGCAGTGCAATAATAAAACATCCCAGTTTCCTAGCCGTAATTACGAAATACTAACATAAATCTGTAGGAAAACCAACACATCTAACAACAGTAATAAAAATAAACACAAATTGAGCTACTGCAACCCTCATGATACCCAGCCTGAAAACCTCTGCAATTGAATCAAAATCGCTAGTGAAAGGAATAAAAATGACAGCCAATCAAAAATTGATACAAAATTATCAATGCTATGAAAAAAATAGCAAAAAATTTCTAAAATGATGACACATGCTGTAAATTCTTAAATTTTAAAAATAATTTCAGCTTAGCTAAGGCAATTAACACAGTTAAATTAAGAAAAAATTTCAAAGTGGAGTACACTTGAGTAAAATTTCAATGCTGTTTTTTTGGCAGAACATACTTCAATGAGAAATAGAGGCTACATCACACACTTCAAAAATAGTAGGAGATACTATAGTGAGTATTGACCACAAAGTTCAAGTTCAACTTTCTACAGAGTGCTTGGAATTCTTTGTGCTTTAATTAAAAAAGCAATTGAAAATTCTTCTCTGTTGCATAGGTATCTGAGCATTAAAAAAAAATTACAAAGAGTTAGGCTTTTGTTAAACATGATGAAATGCTAGGAAAATTTTTCACAAATGCCTGACCACAAGCAAATTACCTCATGTTCTCCTGCATCCCTCCAAGTCAGGGCAGTGACAGCATTGCAGCGATCAAGCTTCTGGGATAGTTTATAATTTTGAATTTTTGCTCCAATGGTGGTAAATTGAACACCTGTAAACAAAAAAACATTAAAATCTTATTTAGTAGAGCAGAATCATCAGAAATATTTTATATCAAATTAAAACACTAATTTCTAAGCTACCTTTTCATAAAGTAGTTTAATACTCCCTAGCTACATCAAAA
>JACJUY010010625.1:9335-22929 GCA_014220935.1 Platorchestia sp. MABIK
TCGAGCAAAAGCTGAGGTACGTGGTCGAGCAAAAGCTGAGGTACGTGGTCGAGCAAAAGCTGAGGTACGTGGTCGAGCAAAAGCTGAGGTACGTGGTCGAGCAAAAGCTGAGGTACGTGGTCGAGCAAAAGCTACACAAGGTTGAAATTGTGATGGCGGACACCCGGATACGCCCCTAAACAATGAAAGGGATTTGCTCATCATTCGTCGTAATTAACTAATATCGGCTCCTTTATTGAACTTATTTCCTCATGTACCAGGCGTGAGATAAAATTTGATGGTAATTTAAGCCTCCCCAACCGCAACTAAGGCGTTCCAAAGAGAAGAAAGAGGAAAGCATCATGTAGTACGGATTAAATTAGATTTTATGTTAGTTCAAGCCTCTTTAACCGCTAAAAATAAGAGCCTTCCGAAGAGAGGAAGGAAAAAGGCACCATTATAGTACGGAGATAAGGGAACGCAGAATCAATGCCCAATGTGCATACAAATAGCAAGTTGAGAAAGAAGTTCATGAAACAAAATAAAAGTTAAGGAAAAAAGAAGTAGGTGCTGAAAAACAGGAAATCAGAGAACGGAAAAAGATGGTTCCTAAACAACAACAAAAAATTAATTTCAACAAAAAGAAGGCCCACATAACTTTTCGCTCGGGATTTCGCGTTTTCTCCCCCACTCTGTATACATTATAACAAATGGCCGATACTGTTCAAGTACAATGAAGCACATCAGCTTTCAGTGCGATTGTTTCGCGTCGTCGCTGTGAGGTCAGTCTAAAAATGTTCTATAACCCACGTGGCAACGGGTTTTCCAATAATCCACGTAATAATAGCTGATCGCGTAAGTTTTTATTAGAAAACACATTCTTCTAGCCCAAGGTAATGTTACCTCATTTATTGACTGCAATCCGATCTCCAGTTTCTGAAAGACCTGCTGCAAACTAATGAAAGCACACAAACGAAAGCATGCAATCAATTTCGAAAGATAAACCTACATCAACATCAAAATTACATCTGTCCAAACAGAAGCCAAAAATAAGAGCTGCACAATTAGTGATTGTTTTTCTTCACGTGAGACTTCCTGGAAGTTCCGTACAAAACATTACCTGTAAGAGCGTCCCAATCAAAAGAAGCAATCGAGCTCATGTCAAAACAANCCTCTTGCTGAAGCAATGAACATTATTCATAATGAACATTGCCAAAACAATGATCTCTGATAAGAAGGAAAGTCAACTAAATAGTATATCATTTCTCAGTCACATTGATGCAAATGCTAATCTTATACGTAAGGTAAATCAGATGCAATGCGAATGTTAAAGATCACAGCGAAAAAAAAGAGTTTTATTCAGCCTGAAGGTAATTTTCGTTACATCTGAAGATTGCGTTTTATTGACTGTAAATATTTTGAGTTCGAGCAATTGACAGTGTTTGGGTGCCTCAGTTTCTTAATTTTTTAAAACTGATAATTGGTATTCAACATATGCTTGAGGGAAGAAAATATGCACTTAAGTTCGTACAAAGCACGTCAATGTTAACTGAACTATATTCAAGCTTTTAATTTTGTAGAAATGGTCGCACAAAGCGGCTTTGATTGAAATGATTCCTAAATAGAAAAGTGTAAAGAAATTTTTTTTTTTAATATTTACAGAGCTGGGTGGTCAAAGTTAAAGGCAGAGCAAATAATTTGAAAACTACTTCATTCAAAATTAAAAAAATGGCTAATACAGAAAAACGAATACCACCGATCGGCAGTGTAACATGTAAGCATTCTGAGGGAATAAAAAATCCTTGAATATTTCATTGACGACGAACATGAAATAAAAATTTTACCTGCGTCACTCCACACATTCTTATTCAAGGTGACAAACCAGACATATCGCACCTACAAAAATATCTGGGCCTGAACTAAAACTAAACCCGCCGGAAACAGATTTGGAGCCGGAGAGTCACCCTCTAATTTCACAAAAACTTCAGTTCTCCTCCCGTTTCTTCCTTCAGTTTCAAGGCTTCAGTTTTCACGAGCTCCAAGAGAATATCAAGAGAAAGAAACATCGATCTCAAGTTTAAACATGAGATAATGAAGTTCTAACATAAGATTCTTGAATTTCTTCTGAACCACAAAGAGGCCTCTCTCTCCTCCATCCAACAATCAGGCAACAATTAAAACTTTATAACTCTTAAAAACAGGGTCTGAGGTTCTCTTCACAGGACGAACTCTACGAAAATTAGGTAAATGTTCAAGTGTAAAATGACTGAAAAATGAACGAAAAATTCCTATAAATTACAAATACAATCTTAATGCAGCAAGGCCCACTGAACAAGATGATGGACAATTACCAAGCTAGTCAAGCTTGACTAAAAAGTCGTCAAGTTTAAAGTTATTCAAGCTTGACTTACAAGTTGTCAAGTTTTACAAAAGTTATTCAAGCTTGGCTTACAAGCTAATCAAGCTTGAATAACCAGCCAGTCAGACATGACTTACAAGCTAGCTAAGTTTGATTAAAAGGCTAGTCAAGCTTGATAAACAAACTAGTCAAACTAACCAAGCTTGACTGACAAGATAGCCAAGGACGGTGTTGTCTATGCTGCTCTGTTCTTTATTTCTCTTATCCTAATTTGCGAATATCTTTACTACCGCACATTCTGTTGAAGATTAAAAGGTTCGTTGCATGTTTGAAAGAGAAATGAATTAATAACAGTGAGTGAAATTGAGCTCACAAATACAAGGAGAGCGAACTGCATATTTAATGCTCTTAAAACATTAAGCTTTCCGTTCCTGTTCTCAGAGGCAATTTTCTCGAAAGGCAATTTTCTCTCAAAATGAGACGTAAATACAGTAATTCGTTAGCGTACCCTAAAAATACTCCTCAAAACTAAGGACAGACATGGGCAATTAGATGTCAAAATTGGGGTTTTTCGACTTGGATGGCTGGTAACATAAACTTTGCCACTCAGACTCAACAGCGAATATATAATTAGAGTTAAAATGAATGTTCGGGCTGGAAATATTCCCAGAATAGCGTTACAAATTGCGTTGCCAAGAAGCAGGTAACAGCCAGTGAATGATCGAACAAATTCCAAAATGTAACTACAACGAATGATGGTTGAGTTTCAGAGAGGGCTTATGCAAAACGTGAGCCTGGAAGGGCTTAGCGGGTATTTGCAAACCATTTTGGTGGCTTACTCATCGAATTATAAAGCCCTATCAATTTCGTATGTAAAATTATACCATTGACTGAACTGGATACTTCTCCCAGACCCAAGTATGTGCAAATTATAAAATTTATTTCAGCCGTAGATTAGATTAGAAAGGCTAGTTTAAGCCTTTCTAATCGCAAAGAAGGAAACGAAGGATAAAAATACCATTTAGTACGGAGTTAGGGGAACAGGGTATCTATGCACGAGGTGCATTCACACACAAAATCCCATGAGCATAAAAACATCGAGGAAGATGTTGAAAAAGATAAAGGTTTAAGAAGAAAGTAGTTGTGCAAAAAACAGAACGGCCGTGAACCGAAAACAGATGGTCCCTAGAAAAATAAAACAATAAAACCCTATTTTGTTTTCCCAAAAAGAAGGCCTACGTAACTCTCAACCTCAAATTTGCCATAGAAGCGCTGATTCCCATAGATACGATAATCATATTTCCCTGAAATAGGTTTGTCCTAGATTAGAGGTTCGAATACGTGACTGTATAATGACCAGAGGAATGTTGGTCTGGGTATGCAGAAATTGAGAGAGGAATATAACAGCATGAGGAATTTTTGTCACGCGATGCATAAATTAAAAGTAGCAGGTAATTGCAAGAGGAATGTTTGTCAGGCAATGCAGAAATTGCAAAATAAATGTAATTGCACGATGAACGTTGGTCAGAAGATGCTGAAATTTCAAATGAAATGTTGGTGAGGCGATGCAGAAATCTCAAAAGGAATGTTGGTGAGGCGATGCAGAAATTGCAAAGGGAATGTTGGTCAAGCAAAGTAGAAATTACCAGAGGAATATTGGTCACGCAATGCAAAAATTGCAAGAGGAACGTTGGTGAGGCGATGCAGAAATCACCAAAGGGAATGCTGGTCAGGCGAAGTAGAAATTGCCAGAGGAATGTTGGTCACGCAATGCAGAAATCGCAAAAGGAACGTTGGTTACGTTATGCAGAAATCGCAAAAGGAACGTTGGTCACGATATGCAGAAATCGTAAAAGGAACGTTGGTCACGTTATGCAGAAATCGCAATTGGAACGTTGGTCACGTTACGCAGAAATCGCAAGGGGAACGTTGGCGATGCGATACAGAAGCAGGCCCGCTCACGCCACTTCGTAGTTAAACAAATCCCTAATGGAACATATCGCGGTAACGGCGCAGTAAACAACACTGCGGGCGGCACCTCATCAGTAATTTGCGTACTGGAATGCTCGAGTGGACGAACATCTGAACGGCAACGATGGCACAATTTCCGCAATTTTTAGGCGACCATTTAATTAAGGAAATTTTGAAAAACTGTGACCCAATTGCGTGACGTTTTAAATAACGACTCAATTGGGTTAATTTTAGGACAATGGCATAAGTTTGCATGAACTTCTGAACAACAAGGGCGCGATAATGTTAATTTAAGAATCATGGCCCAAATTTTTAAGCAAATACAACACGCTGGAGTGAATTTCTTGTATAACTCCGTAAATTTCTGGAAAATGATGACTCTATTGCTTATCTTTCAACAATAACGACACAAAATTATTGTGCGAGTTTTTGAACAATTTCAATTCCAAGTAATACAATTGCATACAATAAGACTGAATAACGACACAATGGTAAAAATTTCTAGGCGACCACGGAATTGCATTAATTCCTGATCAATGACGAGAATTAAAGCAATGAGTTTCGAAAAGTGCCATTTACTGGTTTTAAGACTTACCTTGTCTTTTGTTTTTTGGAAGGGTTCACTCCGCAACAAGGATAAATAATAGCAAAGATGGAAATTAAATATTAACTCAAACAGCATTACGATACCATTGTGATTCATGCACATGAGAATTCTCGGGCAATTTAACCTACAAGTTTAAGTTGAGCTATGGACAAGTCCACAGAATAGACACATGAAATAAATTTAAAGTTACCAAGTACACATAACGCTACATTGGGTAGTTGGAGTAAGGGGTAAGGAGGATTGCGAGTAGTAAGAATACCTAGAACAAAAGAAATGGAATACGTAAACAACGGAACGCATACTTCGAACACTGACCGTTATATCGACACGAATCAAAGTCGTACCACCAAACCAATAAAATTACCGCATGAAGAAGCGCTTACCTGCAGCATCGACGTCACAGGCGCAAGGGAACAGAGTGAACGTCTTACGCCGCGCGGCCAGGAACTGAATGCAAAATGGGCAAGGGATTTACCTTTAGATCTCGAAGGTATTTCAACACTATACCATTCTCTCTAACAAATCCGTTCAACTGACATGTAAATGAGGATATCAACGAATGCGAGATTTATACTGAGAATAGTAGCAAACGATGTTCACGTGGTAAGGCTTGGTAATTATTATAACAGGGTGAGTAGTGAGCATGTTGACTAGTTAGTACATTCTTGACAAGTCTTAATTGTCAAAAGTAGAGCTAGAATTTCAAGTTGGTGTAACACATGGAAATTGTAGAAATTACTTTTTGCGCAAGATTGTTTCCGAAAGAAATTTTTTCGGAAATTGCAGCAATTATTTTTTGAAGAAAAATTTTTCTTGAGAGGAATTTTTCAGAAATTATAGAAATGATTGTTTCTTGAAATTGCAGAAATTGCAGAAGTCGTTTATTTCCCTTGAGTTCACCTGATAGTGAAATTGAAATGAAGAAAAATTAAAAACCATCTAACAAAACGAGCTAATCTGGGAAAATATTTACTTCAAGTCACACTGCAGTTGCTGAATTAACAAAAAATCTTCCCATCATTTCCTCCGATTTGCAGGGGAAATACTGAATTAATTGTCAAAGTCCATATCCAGTTGCTTTCAGCACGGGGCTCAGATTTCAAGGATTATCGGGAATAGGATAAAAGTATCTTGAGAAAGTTTTCTACACCGTTTTTTAATTCTATTCATCAGAGCACCCTTACACTTTCGCAATAAGTTCTCAAATTTTCCTCAAAGTTTCCCCTCAGTTGCATCGATCTAATTAGAGAAAATTAAATGCTCGTTACGACAAATTATTTCATTCTTAATTGGCTGCTAAGTTGTGTGGCTTTCACAAAAAATGAGATTTTTTCTGCCAGGTAAATTGATGTTCTATTTACATCTCCTTCAAATAACAGCTGGCCGTCGAAGTGCTTCAAGTTAAAGCTGTAATTCACTCATAACAAATATTTTCAAGCGAGTGAGTTCTCTCGTTTTGCGTTTTTACATTCTTTTGTTTTCGTGTTAAATTGAACATGGGACTGAATTTCAATAAATTGAAAATTATTGTCACTTCTGAAGGTACAAATTTGCAGTCATTATGCAGTGTTCAAGTATTCAATTAACGAGACGGTACAGGCACACTAACCAAATGTACAAGCAACAAACCGTGTCTTGCTATATGAGAGGATGTTATCCTCTGTAAGTTATTTCAAGTTAGATTTTAAAGAATTATCAAATTTAAATTCGAAGAGGAGGTGTTTTCATACTTCGCTTAAATGTTCCTGCACTGACAGCTTCAAGGGCGTCATATTCACTATAAGCTAATTTCTGAAGAAAAAAGCCTTAAGTTTACGTTATCTCTACGTGATAGGAGAAATTTTATCTACAAGGGACAGCGATGAAATTAACAAATTTTGTCCTCGGTAAAAAACAAAAAATAGGCAGTGGGATTCATTTCATCCTCGGAAGATAACAGCGATAATCGGCGATAAGATCTGTTCTATCTTTAAATGTCAAAGAAAACAAACAGCTGAAAGATCTGTTTCATTCATAGAAAACAAGGATAAGAAACAGTGATACTATTAGCGTATCCTTGGAAGATGAATACAACACAGGAATAAGAGCTGTTTTATCCCTGGATGACAAACACAACAAACAGCGATAGGAGCTGGTTAATCCATAGAAAACAAAACAAGCAGCGATAAAATCTGTTTCACATATGGAAGAAGGCAACAAGCAGCTATACGATCTGTTTTCTTTTCATGACACGGACCAAAACAGTTATAGGGCCTTTTTTCCTTACAAGACCAGGACAAAAAACAGCTGTACGATGTGTTTTCCTAGCACGATCAGGACAAAAATCAAATATATCACCTGTTTTCATTACAAGAACGGGACAAAAACATCTATACGAACTGTTTTCCTAGGAAGACCGGGTGAAAACACCTATGCGATCTGTTTTCCTTACAAGACCAGGGCAAGAACCAGCCATACAATCTGTCTTCCTTACACGACCGGGAAAAACAACAGCTATGCAAACTGTTTTCCTCAGAAGACCGGGACAAAAAACAGCTATACGATGTGTTTTCCTAACAAGACCGCGACAAAAACTAGCCATACGATCTGTTTTCCTCACAAGTCCGGGATAAAAAACAGCTGTACGAACTGTTTCCCTTGCAAGACCAGGCTACAAAGCTATATGATCTGTTTTCCTTACAAGAACAGGGCGAAAACCAGCCATACTATCTGTCTTCCTTACAAGACCGCGACAAAACATCCATACGAACTGTTTTCTTTACGAGACCGCGACAAAAAATAGCCATACGATCTGTTTTCCTTACAAGACCGGGACAAAAAAGAGAGATAAGATCTGTTTTATCCCAGGAAGACAAGGACACGCCCAGCTCCGGATGGCGCGTCGACCTTTAAAGATCGCCACTCACCGAAAACGGACAGAAAATTGCGAGAGTAAAAGAAGGAAAATTCGTGCCCCAGAACACCTGAACCTGCTGCATCAGTTGCCCAGCGCTCGCTGAACAGAAATAAAAAGATGCTTTCTATTGTTATGTAATTTGGAACGCGGGATATTCTCGAGACAAGCACTGCTGTGACGGTGCTTGTTTTCGAGAAAAGCTTCTCTGCAGTAAATATTTACTGAGGAAAATTTTGAACAGAAAGATTTCGCTCACGTGAAAGTAAGTGTCATGCAAGCGGTTGTCGCCTCTAGAGACGCATCTCGGTGAATCGGCTCTAATATTAAGAAGGGCACTCATTGTTAAAAGTTCTTCATAAGTAATATCTTCCTGAAACCGCATCTTATTTATGATGAGGGAAAATTTGGCAGCAACAAAAATTTGCACGGTGTCTCGGCCAACTAAATATTTAGGAAGCATTCCTTTTCTCATCATCTGTGTAATCGAACTCAGCTTTTTTCTTGAGACAAAATTCAACAATTCAGTGGATAGATATTCATATTAGTCAAATGCAGATTAAGGAGTGTTTTCAGAATTTTCAGAACAGCTTTCCTTAATTAATTAAACACTGATTGAGGTTGGTTTCCAGAATTTCCATAACAGTTGTCCAAAATTAATCAAATGCAGAACAAGATGTGCTTCCAGAATTTTCACAGCATCTACCATCATTAATCAAACGCAGACTCGTTCAAATCTGATACAATTTTTATTTCACCCCCCTGTAGCCACACGAATCGAGGCCTGTATCTCAACGACTCTAGTTTTTCCCTCCAGTAAAGACGTCTTGTTCCAGAGGTCAAATTTTCATACAGTAATGTAGAAGCGGTACAGCTGGCTGTGTGTGTTCTAAGTAGACCTGATTGATACGATACGTGTCAAACATAGTAGCCAAATCCACGAAAACAATCGTTTGTGCAGTGAGACTATTTTCTAAAACTAGTGTATGAAAGCACTTACGCGTCTAGTTGTACCGCTATGACAACACATATTGCTTTGAAAATCTGGGACGAATTACTACATTTGCCTCAGCTACACAGGACAGAGGCAGTAGTGGCGGCCTCACTTTTCAATTTCAGCGAGGCCGCGTCATAGTTCAGTTGATATGCAAACAGTTCCCTCACTTATTAACTAGAGCTCCACTCTGCACTCGGCAATGCATTTGCCTGATGGGTGCAGGAACTGGCTGGTCATACAAATGGCTTCAAGGAACACGATCCAAAGGACAAATTTTATTCCAGCTTCAATGCCACGAATGAATAAGTCAGCGTATTATTGAAGCCGAGCAAAAGCTCCTCGATATAGCAATGGGTACATGATTCCTCCTGTTCCTTTTTGTCGTGTTGCCGCTGCTCGTTGAATGCGGAGCTGATTTACCAAATGCATTCCAGGGATCGACTTGTACAAAACTTTGTTTCGTTAGAAAACGAAGAAAAAAGCCCCCGGATTGGACTCACGTAAAGTGGCGTCCTCGAGGAAACACTCGGAGCTCTCCAGGCTCAAAATTCCTTGGATTAGGCCTAATGGGACCCGGGGAATGAAAAATTGTATTACGCCTGCGAGAAGAATTGCTCCAAAAATCGCACTCAAAATCGCGAAACAGCCGACAAAAAAATGGCGCTGACACGAAGAAGGTTATTTGTTAGATAATAGTATGTTTATTGTGGAGTGTAGATATTTTGTAGCTTGCAGAGTCGAACTATGCAAAAAATACTCTGATTCTATAAATATTCCTTCCACATAAAGCTCTACTGGTTGGAAGCAAAGTAATTCAGGGATTTATTAAAAATGAATAAAACTTCATTGGCTTCGATCCAATAGTAATTTTGCCTCGTGGAATTAATGCAGAAAACATGAGATTAGGTTTTTTATCCCAGACAAAAATGACAGAGCAAAAAATATACAAAAATCATTCCAGAGAAGAAGATATAAAAATGTATGAAACTCATTTGGGTTATTAGACCTGGTTGAATGGAACTTCGTTTTCTTATTCTAGATTAAGCGGTAATAAAATCAAATTATTTTCAAGGACTCAATACCGTTCACTGCACACAAACGTCACTTTTTCGTTACCAAGACCAACATTTATCAGCACAACGATAAAAAAAATCTGGAATCATATTTACCGTGCTTTCATTCAAAAGCTTTGTACTAACAGTACGATTTTGGACGTTCACCCGAATTAATTTTCTACGGAGATGGGTGTGTACAGCATGATAAATGATCAGAAGACAAAGATATCGTTGTGGCTAAATTATTTCTTATGGCTATTCTTTCATTTATTCTTGTGTTTTTACTTGTGTTTATTTCTTGTTTTCATTCCTCGTGTTCGTTTCTTGTGTCTTTTATACTGTGTGTTATTATTTTTATGTATTATTATTATTCATATGTATTATTATTATTCTTATGGATTATTATTCTGACCTTTAATTTTTTGTATTCATAAAATTCTTCCACGTAAATGAATTCCAAAAGCCACCATCCATATTTAAATGTCCCTATCACTCACAATACCTGTAATCACAGATAACTCCTATTACAAAGTAAGAACATCAGTGACACCTACAGCACTCCAAAGCCCTCAAAACCGGATCTTTGCGGTCATAAATCGTTAGGATATTGTCAGTTGGCTGCAGCCCGCAATCACAGCAGTGCCAGCTGTGTTAGGCGCAGCAAGGAGAAAGTTTTCTTATTCAGACGCGCACACTTCAGTCCAGTCACGTGCGGCGTATTTTTTCGACTTTCTCACGGGTCAAACGTGCATCTCGAGTAACAGCATTCGGCCTCCGAGGGGAGAATTTCTTAACGATCGGATGTGGGAATTTTCTGGCGGGCTTGCGGATGGGTATGCAAGGAGGTGAGCTTTTCGTGTTATTTATACGATGTGAAATTATGTATTTATTGATTTACGGGGAAATGCTTGTTAGTGTGAAACACTTGGGAAGTCGAGAAAATAGCTCAAGGGTTATCATGCTTTCACTAGAGGAGGATTCCATGTTTCTGTTAATTAGTCCATAGGTGGAACGTATACCATAATGGTAATAATATTTATAGGAATATTAATAACCTTCCTGTTTTTATCCAGATGGTCCATAACTAACTCACCCTCAGTAAAATTTCCAAACAAGGTGATAATCGAATATAAAATACTCAAAAATTTTTAAAGCGATGTTAGAAAGTTAGGAATAACTTTTAAATATGACGCAAGAGATATAATACCTTTTAGATAACCGCCATTATTGTTTAAATAAACTCATGCTCTCTTAATGGTACTATTTATTACACTACCCAAAATCTGTGGAGCTCTAGTGACAGCTAAATTTTACAAAGAGATTTGATTTTTTTTTTCGAGAACAGGTTGCAGTGATCCTTAAGATAATGCAAGCTGAGTTGATCTTAGATTACAAGCTGAGTTGATCTTAGATTACAAGCTGAGTTGATCTTAGATTTCAAGCTGAGTTGATCTTAGATTTCAAGCTGAGTTGATCTTAGATTTCAAGCTGAGTTGATCTTAGATTTCGAGCTGAGTTGATCTTAGATTACAAGCTGAGTTGATCTTAGATAACAAGCTGAGTTGATCTTAGATTACAAGCTGAGTTGATCTTAGATTACAAGCTGAGTTGATCTTAGATTACAAGCTGAGTTGATCTTAGATTACGAGCTGAGTTGATCTTAGATTACAAGCTGAGTTGATCTTAGATTACAAGCTGAGTTGATCTTAGATTACAAACCAAGTTGATCTTAGATTACGAGCTGAGTTGATCTTAGATTTCAAGCTGAGTTGATCTTAGATTACAAGCTGAGTTGACCTTAGATTTCAAGCTGAGTTGATCTTAGAGTACAAGCTGAGTTGATCTTAGATTACGAGCTGAGTTGATCTTAGATTACGAGCTGAATTGATCTTAGATTACAAGCTGAGTTGACCTCAGATTACAAGCTGAGTTGATCTTAGATTACGAGCTGAGTTGATCTTAGATTAAAAGCTGAGTTGATCTTAGATTACAACCTGAGTTGATCTTAGATTACAACCTGAGTTGATCTTAGATTACAACCTGAGTTGATCTTAGATTACAAGCTGAGTTCATCTTAGATTACAAGCTGAGTTGATCTCAGATTACAAGCTATGTTAGTATTATATTACAAGCTATGAGTTGATCTCAGATTAAAAGCTGAGTTGATCTTAGATTACAAGATAAGTTGATGTTAGATTACAAGCTAAGTTGACATTAGAATAGAAGCTGAGGTGACATTAGATTACAAACTGAATTTGTATTAGATTAAAAGGTGAGTTTATTTTTGATTTGATTATAAGCTATTTTGATCCTCTATAATCAAAACCAAGGTGATCAAAGGGCGAAATAATGAACGCAACATACAGTATAGAATTTAGGAAACATGGAATCGATGCACAAGGTGTGTTCCCACCCAAGATACCTTGGGCATAGAAACATTAAAGGAAAGAAATATCGATTGAAGTGTGTGTCATGTTTCATTTTAAGATCTTGGGTAAAAATGAGTAAGCCAAAAACATTGGAAATATCTTTCATTAACATATCTCCATTGCTTCAATGACCTCATTCCCCTTCTCAACAAGTTTATAAATACCTCTGATGTAAAATTTTGTAAAGTTGGAATCAAAATAGAAATTCTTTTCTTCTCAACCTTTTCACTTATTGTTAACTTGACTCAACTAAAATGGTTCTGTAGTCCTCGTAACAAACGGGAATCAAACGTATGAGTTACGGTTTGCCATTTTCCTAGTGGTCACAGTAGGATTCTGAGACACATGAACGCTCAACTGATCGAAATCTGGTGTTCTTGGACGACCTTTCTTAGACTCAACTTTTGAAGTGAAATCCACACTTGGGAAACAGGAAATCCATCTCCTGCAACTTCTTCCGTTCGCCACATCATCTCCACAAGTATTTTGAATAGTTTTTGCTGCCGCACTTGCATCACGGTATAAGAAACAGGTAGGTTCAAACCAGTCTTTTTTTCGTTGACGGTGTGGTTTTGCTGACGTCACGGTGAAGAACCAAAAGCAGCACTCATATTGCATCTCGTAGCACTGCTACCCCTGAATCTGGCTCCACTATTGGCCCAACAACATCGTGTTTTGGTGACGTCATAAAGTTTGTTTGAAATAAAGCCTTGCTATTGGCTAGCCCAACAAAAGGAGATGTATTTTCTCCCATAGAAATGACCCTACCTTGTTTCCTCTACCGTGACTTGCATCATCACTGTTATTAACTCGTACAGTAGAACATTGCTTATGGGATCTGTAGACAGCACGAACGTGGATGCCAATATTTAAGAAAAATATGAACGTAACCAGAATGACCTGAAAGAAAATCACTCACAGGAATATGTTACACTTGTAACAAAATTTAAATAACTGACAAATCTAACTTTAAACTTCCCTTTTAAAAATTGGACATTACTTTTGTCCCAACCAGACGTATGAAACAAGATAAAAGTTGAAAAAGTGATGAGCGCTAAAAAATAGAACAGCAGACAACCTAAAAAATCACCTAAACAGAATAATTAACCTATTCCAGGGAAAAAAGCCCCATCTAATTTTCAGTTCGGGACCTCATATTTTCCCCCTTGGGAGCCCTAATTGCGGTACATGCAAAAGACGTATTTCCCCACCTGGTAAGCCGAGTTGAACGTTTTCTCTGCAAAGAACGTTTTCTCTGCAAAGGATCCGTATTTCCCAGGTGTGGAAATACGGATTTTGCATGT
>JACJUY010010626.1:0-11156 GCA_014220935.1 Platorchestia sp. MABIK
CCCCATTCAACTACTTTCTCTCTGATTCTTACACTCAATAATATAGCCACACCTTCTCTTGCACGTCTCCCACTCACCCCAGATACTCTCCCCCCACACTCCCAAACATCAACTCACCACTACCTTTCAACTTCGTCTCACTCAAGGCCATCACATCCAACTTCCGGCTCATCATCACCCTTCCGATCTCCTCCCTCTTACTCTCACTTGCTCTACTTCCACAACCCCTTACATTCATAGATCCTAGTATTAGGGTTTGAGTGGTCTTTCGACCCCTCTCACCCTCTTCATTGGCCTGCTGCTTCTCGGGAAAATCACTACAGAGAAGGGGGATCCCCAGTCCCCTAGCTCCGTCCACTTCAGTCGCCTCTTACAACTCGCAGCGGACCACGGTGGGAGAATTCTAGAACCCCCCCCACAGGGGGAGAACCCCCCACAGGGGGAGAACCCCCCCACAGGGGGAGAACCCCCCCCCACAGGGGGAGAACCCACCCCCCCACAGGGGGAGAACCCCCCCCCCCACAAGGGGTTGCCATCCTGGAGCCACGTATTTCTTACTCAAAAACTCTTCTTGCCGGCCTGACTCCCATTGCTCTATACCGCATACTGTATGAACAGATGCTGTGTTTCGAAGTGGTGGGAAGGCTCGCGCAATACAATAAGAATTATTTCTTTTATTTTCACGGTCATAATCTCTATTTATATTAAGTTTACCATTTGCGCACTGTGTTCTTGCTTGGTGTTTATTTCGTTTGAAGAATTTTGTGAGCAGCCAGCGGGGCATATTTTGGTGGATGTTGCTGTAAAGTTAATTCAGGGGAGCACCGGTGAAGCAGGAATGTCATATTTGCTGATGAAATACCTGATCTGCTATAGCTTATTTTTTAAGCGGAACGTAAACACAAATTTGGTAATATTAATAGGTTGAAGTTAGAATTAGAATAGCTTCTAACATTATTTTCATTCAGAATGCAGAGAGGATAATCTTTATGAGAGATTTAGTTTGGTAAAAGCTGAAACAACAACTCATGGATTTTTATGCTGTGTAGGTTAAAACCTAAAAAAGATTGTGGAAAGGGTACATACCTAACAAATATATGAAAATATTTTGATGACAATGCACTAAAACGTTGTTGTACTAACGTGTTATAACGTGTTCTCACATGAACCCTTAAATGAATGTTACAACGCAGCGCCGCTATTTACAAGCCAACAACCGCTCATGCGACATGGCCTCTGTCAAATTCGAGGCCAGGACAAACATCAACTTAATGCTAAAGCTTGGGTGAAAGAACAGCCAAATCATTGACTCTCAGGAACAAGTTTATGGTGACAATGCCCCAAAGAAATCAGTAACCTACAAATGGATTAGAGAACTCAGTAACCTACAAATGGATTAGTCGTTTCGGAATTGGAAGAAATGAGAGTGAAGATGATGATCCCCAAAGGGGCAGGCCATCCTCAAATATTGATGCTGTTCACGACCTCATTAAAAAGGTTAGTCGAATAACCACAGAATCAGTGGCAGACACACTCAACATTTCCGTTGGTTTTGCACACACAATTCTAGAGGACAGTTTGGGGCTGAGCAAGCTCTTCACTCGATGGGTTCCTAGGTGGTTGCGCCCTGATCAGCAGGAAACAAGAGCAGATCTTTCCATGGAAATTTCGAAACAAGTATGATGAGAACCCTGAAGCTTTTATGTAGAGAATTATGACAAGGGATAAAACATAGCTCTACCAGTACGATCTCGAGAACAAAACTCGATCGAAGCCGTGGCTGCCCAGGATTGGGAGTGGGCCTGTCAGGGCATAATCTGGCGTTTAAGAGGAGAGGTTATGGTCACTGTCTTCTGGGATGCGGAGGGGATCTTGCTGGTTAACTTCCTCAAGGACAAGAAAATAATTTCAGCCGTTTATTAGGAAGAAACTTTGAAAAATTTGTTCAAGAAAATCTCAAAAAAAGCTCCCTGGGAAGCTGGATCGGCGCATCCTCTTCCACGACGCCGATGCATCTGCGCACGGAGCTCGGCAGACAAAAGCTGTGCTGTGCGAAATTCGATGGGGAATTATTCGACTTCCCCTTTAGAGCCCCGAATTTACACCATCCGACTTCTTTTTATCTTCAAACCTAAAAAATTCATTGAAAACCCCTAGTTTCTTTCAGTTGAAGATGTATAAAACCTGATTTGATATTGTTCAAATCGCATGGCTCAGTTTTACCCCAATGGCCTTAAAAGGCTGGTGTCAATGTTTACACGAGTGTATTTACCCAGATGCAACAAATGGAGAAAAATAAACCTCATAACTTTCACCGTTATCTCTTACTGTCCTCTTTTCAGGAACTTTCTACACTTTAATAATTTCTCAGCATCACGATATATTTGTAGTTCATTACGTGTTAAAATTCTCAGCAAATTGCTTATCATTTTACTAAATCACACTATAGTATCACACTATAATCACACTATAATCTAAATCTAATCTAAATCACACTAAATCACTAAATCACACTATATTCCCCTCAGGGGGATACAACTATTGTATCTATGGGAACTAGCGCTCCCAGGGGGCAAAAGTGAGGACCCGAGCTAACGGTTAACGCAACGAAACGCAACGAAACTCAACGAAACTCAACGAAACTTAACGAAACGCAGCGAAACGCAACGAAACGCAACGAAACGCAACGAAAAGCAACGAGACACAACGAGACACAACGAAACGCAATGAAACGCAACGAAACGCAACGAACCTAAATAACCGAATTAACTTTGGCAAAATCGCCAAAGCGACAGCTAAATAGTCAATGACCGAAGCTGTCGTTAAATGAGTTTATTATTATTATATTCAATAGGTAAAATGCAACGTTTCAATGCCACTGGCATCATCATCAGGCTGAAAAGACGAAAAGAAAACTGGTCACTCTATAGAGATGATACAATCGTACAGGGAAAAAACACAGACCATTAATAAAGTTAACACCAAAACACACATGGATGTAAAATACCAAGACCAACTATTCTCAACACATGTTCACTTGGCCGAAGAATAAAGCGAAATGGTGGACTGCAACGATTGTTCCAACAATTTACGGCGCGATTCTTTTAAACAATTTCAGAGAAAAAAAATCGTTCATATTTTCATTGAGGGAAGGTTTGAGTTCATGGATATGTAAGGCTTCAATAATTTGAATATGCTGTTTTTTACGGACATTATACAATACTTTAGTAGCTGGATAGAGATCTTCATTAGACCCTTAAACAGCGGTTAAATGCACATAAGTATCAAGGCTCCATTTTTAACCATTTCCGTATTCACCACAGCTCCAAGCCCTCTAATGAAGATCTCTATCCAGCTACTAAAGTATTGTATAATGTCCGTAAAAAACAGCATGTTCAAATTATTGAAGCCTTACATATTCATAAACTCAAACCTTCCCTCAATGAAAATATGAACAATTTTTTTGCTCTGAAATTGTTTAAAAGAATCGCGCCGTAAATTGTTGGAACAATCGTTGCAGTCCANGTATTTTACATCCATGTGTGTTTTGGTATTAACTTTATTAATGGTCTGTGTTTTTCCCTGTATGATTTTATCATTTCTATAGAGTGACCAGTTTTCTTTTCGTCTTTTAAGCCTGATGATGATGCCAGTGGCATTGAAACGTTGCATTATACCTATTGAATATAGTGTGATTTAGTGATTTAGTGTGATTTAGATTAGATTTAGATTATAGTGTGATACTATAGTGTGATTTAGTAAAATGATAAGCAATTTGCTGAGAATTTTAACACGTAATGAACTTCGAACTTTCTACACATAATTAATGACTATTTCATAAATTGAAAAAGAACTCCACCGGATAAAAAATTTTGTATTCTCACAATAACTTGCTCGCTCTATATAAAGCCATAACAAAGCCCGCTTGTTGGCACTCAAATTTAGTATTATGGGGAACTCTACGCGTCTCAATTTTATTTGTTCGTTATGTTGTTCCTTGTTGGAATAGTGCATATAAGAACGTAAAGTAAAAAAGTATTTATTAAAAAATATTGAAAATAAATACCCATTTGCAGATACTCGGGAGTAAGTTCTAGAACTCTGATTTTCAGCAATTTGTCTTCGGTTACTCGACAATTCTTGATGTTTGGTGCTACGACATCCATTTAAGGTATATTTAATTGTGCTAGAAGACACTCTGAACATGACATTCAAGAGAGAACAACAGAAGGTAAAATTTTAGTAGCCGCAAAATTCTGAAAATTTTTAGAATTGTCAGCAAATGGTGGCATTCAGAGTGGTTTTGAAGATTAAACTGTGTCGAGGGAAAATTTTAATGCAAAAAAATGGCAGACTTTTTCGCAAATGAAGACTCGTGTTAGATACTGTTTTTTTCGCATTCAAGGTTATCATTTGTTTGTTTATCGTCTGGTCTCCCACTGTGAAATTTAACAAAAGCTCATAGATTTAATAGATAATTTTCATTAGCTTAAAACACGATTAGTGCACTGACAGCAACATAATGCGAAAACTGTGTTTGTTTCAGAAAATACATGCATGCTTTATATTTGAAGGAACTTCAGTGCTTATTTGGTGCACAAGAAAGAACTTTGCTAAGAAAGATGTATTTGGGGTAAGCCTCAAGTGCGGAAAAGCAAGTTCCATTTCAGGAAAATTCCATACTGGACTGCAAAGTAAGTCTATAGTGCATAAATGGATCACATCGGCTCTATAACACCCGAAGCGCAGGAGTAGAACACGTTTCTCAGCAATATCTCCATGAAGAAGAAAAAAGATTTATGAGATTGCAGTAAGATAACTTCATTTTACTTTATTGAAAGAAGTTAGAGCCTTCGGAAGATTTCGCATCCGCTGTAAAAACATGTACCTTGTATGTGAGTGACACCGCTAGCCCCGCTCTTTTGTCAATTACTCTGATTGTAATTAAAGCGTGTCCTCTGTCACTACAACAAAAAATTTAACATCCATTAAAGGGTTTGAAAGAGTAACTTTAAATAAAAATCAGCTGTACCCCGAAGACCATGTTTCACGCGAGTAAATTAGAGCGATCATTTTCAGGCACGTCACTGTTTCAAATCACTTGTAATTTGAAAAGAAATGCTTGCAGAAACTCAGAAAGTATTAGGACTGTGAACAATCTCTTGGCGGGATAGTATTGGCCTCAATAAATGTATCTGGTTACGTTTGGTGGCGTACAGACTGTGGTGGACACATTGTGATCCAACCGTCTGAGAGTCACGTTTTAAAGAATGATCGGTAATAAAGCATGCGCAAGCTAGGGCTTAAATTCATGCGAATAATTCTTCATGATCTACAATTTAGTCATTAGAGTTGAAAAATAAACTATCTTGGACGTTCCTGGTCGTCTTCATCCTAATTTCAAGCACACACTTGGAATTTTTTAGCATATATGATTGGCTATAATATACAGTACTATTGGGTATTTTGTGCGTCATTGGAATACGATCTACTTTTTACCTCTCACACGTTCAACAATACCCTATGGTTAGCGACTGCAACTCGAGCTTCTGTAAACAATCCATAAAGTCGTTCGGCCCAACCGTTTTCGTGCGAAAATTCGTGTCCTATATTATCCGTGCAATTTCGCGCCTATCATGTCCGAACTATATATTGACGATCCCTTTGTTTTGTTCCTCCGACCTGCAGATGTGCTATAATTCCTGCACTATTTAAGCTCATTATTCTAGTAATGAGTATACAGTGAATTTAAAGCAAAAGATTTACAGTAGATTTAAAGATAACTTTCTTCACGTCGCAGTGTGAAGGATGGGCAAAAAATTTTCTCGTCCGGTTTGTAGGAAACAAAGTATAACAAGTATGGGTCTCGGCTTGTATATTGTTGGAAAAGATCTTTTAAAATAAGCAGTAATATTACTTTGGTCAGTGAAGCCCATGAATAATCGTCACGACAAATTTCTGTTCCTTAAATCCTACTTAATTCTCTCCCAACAGCTTTTCTTTTACCAACGTTGGTAGATAGATCGTTTTCTCGCCTGAAAACCCAAATCAAAAGCGAAATTCTGTTTGTAATTCATTATGTGCCATCATAATTTGGTTATCAGTCCAAAAATTGAAGTTGAATTATCTAATGTCAGTGGCAAGTTAGTTAATGAAACTGTTTTCGCATTATTTATTTGAACTAAAATATAATCGAATCCTTCTCTCGTTTTAAAGATGAAATATCCAAATGATTTAAGACCTTCTTTGATACATAAATTTAGTTGTGCGCATTGTACATCGCAGTACAAGAGATATGCTAATTCCTCCTATTTCTCTAGGCCTGCTTCTTGACGTAGCAACATGGCAATGACATCTCACAAGTGGTCCGAAAATGATGGCACTGATTAATGGAATCCAACGACGGTAAATACGCTTCTCTCTATAATTTTTATCAGAACTTCTGTAATATTCTTTGTAAGCCATCGAAAATCACTTACGCGATTAATAAAGGTACGTAGATTCACAAAATATATTTTTTACTCGTAGATTGTGTTTTTTCTAATAAATTTACGATTATTTGAAAGAATTGAAGCCCTTATGTAGAGGTGTAAAGTGTTGGGAATAAATTAATTACAGCTTAAAACAGTTTTCAAAGTTATAATGTCAAATTTTGAGCTCGCTTTTGTTTGTTTGATAAACTGTGACAGATTTTTGCTAAAAATGATGTTTTTTACGATTTCGTGTTACATAAGATTAACATGAGAAAGAAAATTTCGTGAAGTAATTTATTTTGTATAACTCTAATGATTAAATTAAGACCCCCAACACTGCTGAAGTTACAAGAAATACCTGAGTTCCTTTGTTTGCATTGCTTAATCGAATGGTACTGGCTAATGTCAGGCTCAAAAAAGAAGTAATGTTTATAACCTGTCACATAAGAAACACTACAAAAAACTGCATTCTTTGCACACCGATTCAACAGAAAATGTACAATTGCACCCTTCTAAGATTTTCAAAACTTGGTTAGCCACGTCCACCGTGTCTGAATTTTTACTAGATCCCTATCGAATTTCTTCCTCATTTCGACCGAATTTTTACCGAATTTCTGCAGAATACGTGAGAAATTTCTGAAAAATTTTCACCGTGTCTACCTTTTAGTCGTAGACGGATAATTTTTTACATCCATCCATATTACTTTCAACATTGATCTCTGGTCTAACAGGAAATTAGCTCATAGTTTTATGTAAGTGGACACCAAAAAACATTTTTCATCAATGCGTCACTTGTATTACATCATGATGTGTATATTATATATATATGTAACAATTATTTTTATATGCATCATAAGACTTAGAATAATTTAATTGAAGGAATACGTTTTAATGTTTTTCTCTCAATCATTTGCGTGACAGCTGGCCTGTGTACTATGATACAATACTCATGCCTGATTATACTTATCAACAGAGAATTTTTTACGTTGACATTTTAAATACCAGTGCTGTTTCCACGTCATCTTTATCGGAAATAAGCTCTTCTTTTTTCAGTTCCGTTCTATTAGGAATCAACGATAGGAAATAACTAACTTAATTTCTCACCCTTCGATTTATTTTAGACAGCCAGAAATTTTGGACCACTAGTGTGACGCCTCGATTTCTATGAGCAGCCAGGCCTATAGAAATAAAGAGCATTGGATCAACCTACGCACTGATCACTATTTATGAGTCGCTGAGAATGCCGGTAAAGTCATAGTAAGGGTAAAGTTTTCAGAGCATCTTTTCAGTCCATCATTAGACAGCATTGTGGTGGAACACGTGAACAAATTATATACGAGAATCAATTTAAAATGTTAGGCTAACATTTTTTTATCTGCTCGTTTTCAAGTTATTTTACATGCACGAATAGGAACATTCTTTTAGTAATTCGAAGAATTCTTACCCTTTAAAAATTATAAGTTAAAGTTTTGCAATATTGACATGATTGCAATAGTTTCCATCTATTCAATTCCACTGTAGTTTTTCCTGCCTCAAGAAAAACACAAAAAAATTATTTTCCCAAAGCAAGATTTCATTTTATTTATAAATTTGCTCCTATGACCTTAGGTTTGTATTCAAGTTTTTTCTGTAATTTTAGCTTTGGTTTTCAATTTTTCTTTGTCTTGTTTAATGTTCAGAACTGTGTTTCATTTATTGTCGAACTACTTCGATATTTCATTGTTGTCCTCAGTTCAAATACTCCTGGGTCAATTTTGTAAACTGATTACTGTTTAGTTCATTACTTTGCCAAATAGGACTGGGGATGATGTGAGGCTAGAAACTCTTCGTTACAATCTTTTTAACATTCTTCTTTGCTGTCATAGCTCTCTTCATTTTTGTGCATTGCACTTGTAACTGGTGGCCAATAAGCCCAAGATATAAGAAGATTAAAATTTTACCAAAAGACTTCCAATGACGATCCTAATCTCTGTTAAATGTACTTAAATGAATTAGTATTTTAGATTAGGAAAAATCATTTTGCTGTTGGATGCCGTGGAGCTCGTATGTGAAATTGGTTTTCCAACTTATTTGACATGGAATGTTATGTCACATAAGACTAATAAAAAAGAACGGCTTAAACATTTCAGTGGCAAAAAAAGACAAACAATATCGCAAATAATCGCTAAATCGCAGAAACATCAGTTGAAGAAGTTATTTGATCATTGCCGATTTTATTAAGGAATTTTAAATCAATATTTTTGGCACTACTGATCACCTCAGATTTAAACTGCTCTGTTTTGCCATTTCAAAATGTCCTAGCAGTAGATGTAAATTAAAATCAGCTTTCACTTTGTAATCATCCTGTGGAATTTAATAGTTCTGACGTCTTCGACCTTTCTGATGTAGAGGTATAAAATATGCTGAGACTACAGTACTCTACCCACAGGCAGTGGGTAGAAAAACTGAGAATAACTTATCATGAATATAAAAAGTGTGGAAATCTATCGTTCACGAGAAAGCGAAAATCGAATTATGGTATGACCAAAATGATCTCAAACTAAATTCGAGCATAACACAATGCATGATTTTTTAATCCAAAGACACCATCGAAAAAATGTCCAATCTTTCTCTTACGGTAGGCAATGATGAAATTAAGCCATCAGAAAAAGTTAAAAATGTAGGTTTTGGTTCTATAGAAACATGTCCTCCAAATCTCACGTTGAGAAAACATGCAGCAAAATTTCCGGAACTTTAATATTTTTTCGTCGTATAAAAAGTATGCTCGACGAAAAATCTAGATTATTGGCCTTTCAATCTTTCGTGTTATCGCTCATTGACTATTGCAGCCTAGTAAGGGGAGATATACCTCAAAATTTTCAAAAAGAGACTTACAAAGATACAATAGTTTTGCACCCAAGGTGGAGTGCAACGGTAAATTCAAAAGGAGTGATCACGTAGCCTCTCCCATCTAAAAAAGCGCGGCTGGACTCCTATTCAAGAAAGGATCGTCATACACAAATCCCAATACGTATTCTCCTATTTATACGTATATTCTCCCTCAGAGCAATGCTGACATTATCCAATTCCATCCCCCCGTTACCAACCTATAGCTAGATAGGAGAAATAGTCTTAGTCAACTACCGTTCATTTGATATTGGGCTGAAGGCTCTGTCTTACTGTGCCTTACTGTGGCACAGAACCAAAATAGCACGCCATCTTACGTCTCCACAATAATTGTAAGCTCCAATGAATACTGAGAAAGTAGTTACGAATTTCTATCGCTAACTATCCTATATTTCAATACATTATACTACATTACACTACTTTTTGGAGTATTCGTGGGCAATATGATTGCTTGTGTGCTATTAAGGACGTACATGTATATATATATGTATCTGTGTAATGCGTATGTATGTTATGTATGTAGGTATGTGCGAGTATGTGCGTATATATATATGTAATAATCCAGCAACTTGCATTTGACAAATAAATAAGTTTTTTGATTAATTCTCAACTTGTAAAGTTATTTCTTTTATGTAATATATTTATACGTTATTTCTTTTATGATTGTCAAGCATTTAAATGAGAAATCTCATTTATTTGAAAAATCATACAAATATTATTCCCTGATGTCACGAAAGCCAAAGCTTATATACGTCAATGTACGTGGAAACTGTCACAAATGTTTTTATCCCACAAAGTTTATTATCTTTATCTTTATGGTTTCATAAATAAATTAACATTATTCAACTTCAATTAACTAGCTCTGGGACACATTTTTATGTTTTCTCTCAGTCTTTGTACACGCATTGGCATGGACCGTCATGGCATCAATAGTATACTGTATATGTTTATAAATTAAAAACATTTTCATCAAGACATTTAAAAAAAAAGATTTTTATCTAATGTGTTAACTTTATAGGACATTGATGTTTTCTTCTCTAATTCATGTCCTAAAATGTTCTTGTTAGCTTTGTGTGACAATTTTTCATTTCTTACGCTCGTGACTATATTATGACAGCATTATTTAAGTAGTTAATATAATGAATTACTCCAATTGTGTTGTTAAAGTTTTGATTACCGTTGTAGAACAATACTTTTCATGTTTCTGACTCAGGTAAACTCTTTTGTGCCACTATGTATTATCAACATGGAAATAGCATGTTGTATCTCGCAGTGAGCCTTGCAAGGCCGGCGCCGCCGGATGTCTTTATTTCACTTGGGTCTCGCATGTCTCGGAGCCGGATAAGTCATAAACGGCCGGAACTAACCGACAGAAGTCCTTTATGGTGCCTTGCCTCTGCCACGCTTTACAACCACCGGAAAGTCCTTGTTCGACTTCCGGGCACAACTAGTTTTAAGGAAGGTCTGTCACCGATCTAAGCAGTACATTATTAGGAGCCTTGCTGTGCGTATACTTATCCTTCTCTCGAGCTTGCGGCTTAGGGAACTGAAGTGAAGTTAAAGCTTCTGCTACAACACCTATAGTAGTGCTGCAAGTACGACACTACAAATTGGCGACGAAGATTTCGAATCTCCAAAGTGAATTTGAACTTTACAAGTGCTCTGAAACCAAGATGGCGTATTCTACATTTAGCTGTCCTCCATTCGACATTGAAGTGGAAACAGTGTGTGAATTTCTACCACGTTTAAACGTACAGTGTGCAGACGCTCTTCAGAAGGCGGGAAACAATGGCAGTA